>JANHFR010002659.1:0-22195 GCA_032468015.1 Mimophis mahfalensis | reverse complement strand
AATTCTGGGAATTGAAGTCCATACATCTTCAAACTGCCAAGGTTGAGAAACACTGCTTTAGGTTATCCAACAGTACATCCATCACTGCTGTAATTGAATCCAACCTCCTTGCAGCTAGCACCCTCTTTTTCCTTCTACTTTTCCTAGGATTATACACTTCTCCAAAGAGCTAGGTCATACTTTGGATGCTTTATGCAATGTATGATAATTTGAGCCTGGTCATTTCTACCTTGAGTGAGAATTGGGTTGATTGGTCCATTTACTTGTTTTCTTGGCTATCCGTCTATTCTCAGAAATCTTCCAATGTCAAAGTTCAAAAGCGTCAATATTCTTTCTATCCAGCATCTTCAACTTTCACTTCCACAGATTGTTACAGGGAAAGCCTGACCACTTGATTGTAATCTTTGTAAGTAATATTGCTGACCTATCCCAACTTTTTTACGCACTTCATTCCTATTTTACTAAGTGCTAGTTTGTGGCAAATTTCTTGACTGCTGATTATTTTACTTTTGAAGTCAATCTTAAAATGTAGATTGTCCCTATGCACCAGGTCATTATCATCACTGTCAATTTTAAGACAAGTTGCTGGGCCTGTTGCCAGTAGTCTGATCTTTTCTCTTTGCAATTTTGAATTTTCTCTTCCTGCTTGCAATATTAACAACTAGATCATTACACTTAAAGGCCCTCAGCTCTTCCTGAGTAGCATGTTAAGTGGCATACAACATGAGGAATCCATCATCTGGCACTAGAACATCCCTTTCAAGTGGTCTTTCCATTATGGTTGGGTTCCTACATTGCACTGAGTCATGGGTTATTGAACAACACCCAGTTATTGAGCACAATTACACCATAAAATGTGATATAGCCTTTTTTTTCTCCTAGGTTATTGGGGAACTGGAATTAAATATGTAGAAATTTGTCTAAAACGAGGTGCTATCTGAAAAGCTAAGCTCTGCAGAGCTTCAGCACTTCCTTCAAAGAATTGGTTGAGGTGAGGGTTAATTTACTGCTTCCAGCAGATTAAATCAAAATGTGGCTTTGGAAGTGATTCATATTCTTATCTTCCAATCATGTTACTGACTCATCTTGTTCCTTTTTTACAGCATGAAAAACACCAGTCGGTTGACTAGTGACCACCATCCTATTTTATTTTTTTTACTTTTTTACATTTTATCTGAGCCTCATCAAATATCTTCTTTAATTTTAATAATCCAAAGACTTCAACGGTGCCCTTTTTTGTTTCTATATCCATCTTTCTATCAGGAAAACCAGAACAGTTTGCAAGAGAATGAATAAATACGCTTTCGATAAAGCCATCACAACAGAGACAATAAATGAGTACATGCATTATTTTTTTAAAAGTTCAAAGCAAAGCAAAATTCTAGGTGAACAAATAAGTGGATGGATAACGAGACTTTCAATTGTTTTCAGAAAGAAGATAGCATAAAGACCAAATGAACATCCCTCAAGAAAAATGTGTATAGGTAGCCTTTGACCTACAACCGCAATCGATCCCAAAATTTCTGTTGTTAAGCAAGACAGTTGTTCAGTGAGCTTTGCCCCTTTCTTGCCACAGCTGGTAAGGGAAATGCTGCAATTGTTAAGTCAATCTGGCTTCCCAATGGACTTTGCATCACCATTTTGTGCTGGCATTAGGCTAACAATGTGTTAATGGAGTTTTAAATGGCACCTCTAGAAATGTTTTTACTGCAATCCTAGCTAGTTATAGTAACTTGTTAAATATTTTTGTATTCATTAATTGATTTCAAACGTATGTATAATGTGAGTTAAGATGGCTGCCTGGCAGTCACATCACACTCACTTAGCTGGTGACAGGCTGCCTGGAAGAAGCCTGGGTTTCACGCCTAAATGTTGCTATTATGCACCTGTTCACCAACGGCTATGCTAGCCTATATAAGGCAGGGTTGCATGCCTGCTCTTGCTCTTGCTGTCCCTTGCTGTTTCTGCTCCCTAGGTTCTGTTTAGCTCTATGCCAAGGATGCTGCTTATTCCTGTAAATACCTTTAAATAAAGATCTACAGTTTGGGCCTGAAGCCTCATGTTCCTGGTCTCAGTTCTTTCTGATCCATCGGCCTCAAAACTAGTTGCAGGGTTAACTCTAACAAATGCTAGCTATGCTGGCTAGTGTTCAACATAACTGACTTAACTACTACCTGAACTGTTTAGAATTAGCCCAAAACATATGATGTTCTACTCATGGATGGGGTTTTGTTTTTCCTCCAAGAAACTCCACCTCTCTTTCTCTTCTCCATTGCCTTTTATTGATAGCAGAGCCTGTCTGTCAGAAATGGATAAATATGTAGTTATTAAATAGTTATAATAGGTTTTTGTACTATTGTGTACCTTTATTTTGATTTCTAAGTTGGCACACCATTGCCAATAATATTAGGACCTTTTCTTTAACTAAACTTAAATGCATAACTTGGTTGGTATTGGGAGAAACTGTCTTTTAAATAGCTGATCTGTAAGATGCTTAGGTCATCATAGTATTATGGTTAAATATTCGTTCATCTAATGAAAGAACAGTGATGTGAATGTTCTCTTTTCTCAACAGAAAAGAAGTCGATCACAAGAAACTGTATTTACTTGCCAGGGCAGAAACAAAGCATTATGAAAGAAATAGACTCAAGAGATGATGAGGATTTCAAAGTATTTTTAAATGTTTGATTACTTTGGTTATAATATATAACAGTTGCATGAGGACAACATCACAGTGACTTATACCCTCATCACAATATTCTTTACAAGGGACCGCTTTAAAAGTTTGGGGACCTATTAAACCTATCTTATAGGCCCTACTTTAGCTTCCTATTAGATTCTGGGTAAAATTTCAGGTGCTGGCCTTAACCTATAAAGCCCTATATGGCTTGGTACCTGATCATTTTGGTTATGCTGGAGGAAGCATTTGGTCGTTTTCCATTTTCAGAAGCTCGGGGAGCTGAATCCAGCAGCTTTGTTTTTCCATTTTGGGACCAGCTCTCTGGAATGGCCTCCTGTTCAGTCATCCCTGAAATTGTCTGCCATTTTTTGGAAAAAAATGAAAACAGAATTTTTCAAAAGGGCTTTTGGGATTTAACACCAGTATTATATTGTTGAGTTTTTATTGTACTTTTTAATATATTTTTGGTATTTTTGTGCTTTGTTTATTTGAGCCATGAAGAGTCTGCTTATGTTTGCCATGAATTATAAGTCTTATAAATAAATAAAAATAAATGCATACAATTGGTTGGCTTGCATGAAATTATTATGAATAAGTGTCTTTTAACAATTGAAGGATTGTCAGGCTGTGTGGAAAGAAACCTATATGTCCATTTACTTTTACTTTGTTATCTTGTTTGGTTTATGTGACTGATTATCACGTCAAATTGATATCTGAGAAATGATTCCCTTATATTTATTACTATCAGATAACCCGGCTTTGCCCGGGTATTTATTCATGGGGCTGTATTAGACAGGGAAATCCTGTAGTTGGGCCTAGCTCTAGATGTAGTAGCTCTATAGGCCTGACACTGCTCTCTCGCGCAGTAACGCAAGTCAGAGGGAGCCCCCTTGTGGAATACTGTGAAGCCATCAGCACTATTTTTAGGGCACAGAAACCACCCCCTGATAGGTTTTAGGGGTGTCTGCCCCCCCCCCAGGGGTTGTTCCCAGAGGGTAAGTCATCTGCATACCAAGTTTGGTTGAAATTGGTTGAGCCATTCCAGAGGTATGCTGGAACGAATACACACACACACACACACACTCAATTTTATATAGAGAGAAAAGATTAAAATGAAATTTATTCATTTTAATTCACCACTTATATACAGTTTGCTGTAATAGCTGACATGGAAACCAAGAGGCTGTGAGTTCTAGTCCTGATTTAGGTATGAAAGCTGGCTGGGTGGCCTTTGGCCAGTCTCTCTGTCTCAGCCCAACCCACCTCCCAGGAGGTGGAAGGACTGTTGTGTATGTTCACTGCTTTGTTTATAAAAATAATAAAGGCAAGATATGTCACTGCATTTTTTGGTTGCCAGTTAAGCTGTAATATTATAGACCATTCTACTGTCTGCTGGACTTAATTTGTAACCATGGTGATTGCCATGTGATGCAGCCATGTTTTGGTTTCATATCTGTTTCTGTACTGTTTGCGCATGTCTAGCACAAGGAAGTTCTGTTCCGTTTCCTCTTTCTACTTTCTCTTTTCTCTGTGATGCTGATCCGGTGAGCATCAGAAATATGCAGACAGCCAGGTTTTTCCTTTTATTTCTGAATAAACATGTTTTAGAGTGTTACTTCAGGTTTGTTTTAATTATGTGCATGCACGGAGATTACCCAGGCTTTCCATTAATCTCTACACCTCTGAAAGTAAGTGATGACTAGAAGAAATCCTCTCTCACAATTTAAGGGGGAGTATAGGGTGATCTTTGGGAGAAGGGCGGTATATAAATTTAATAAATAAATTTAATAATAAATAAATTTTAATTTATGCCCTGTCAAGATAAAAATCTAATTCATAAATAAAATAAATCCTCTTTTCAGAAAATAACATAATCCTCACTTACTGACTGCCTTGTTTAGCAACTTTTAGAAATTATAACTATGTAAAAATAAAAACCCAGCTTTGTGACTATCCTTGCATTTACAACTACTGCACCCTCCCACACTCACATGATCACCATTTGTGTGCTTATCGACCACCTTGTGAAAAGCAGAGTTAATGGAGAACTGGAAGTTAAATTGTAAGTTGTACTGCTTCCTTTAACTGAATGGGAAATGATGTCATAAATCTATTGCATTCAAATGATTTTCCATTTAGTGGCTGCGGCACTTAGCAATTGCGTTCTGGCCCCTGTTGTGGCTACTTATCAAGACTACCTATATAGGGAGAAGTCAGATTTCCCCCCCCCCCTTTTTTCTAATTACAGAGGTATCAGTTCTGCATAACGATGCTTAGTAGCTGAATTACTGTATATAGTTTTAGAATAGATTCAGTTGGCACATCATGATTTTTGCTGAGGCAAACACAAGGGGCCCTAGGCTAATTTTAACCAACATGGGCAAATTTAAATTGGTGCAGTTATTTTGGTGTCAGGGTGTTAACGCAATACCAAGTTAAAATGAAACACCATGAAGTAGGTAACACGTGTAGCAAACTATGGATTCTTCTGTACCTCTGTAAGTAAGAAAGCTGAGTAATTAATTACTGTGATATGATGGAACAGATTCAGCATAATTGGACATGTCATTCATATAATTATAAAGATCTATCACCAAATATTTGTGACATAGTTTGGGGGTTATGTAGAAATGAGTGTGTTTAAAAAGGTTGCATACTAAAACTCTCTATATTAAAAAATAATAAAAGTAGCATTAGATGTAATTGCATATACCGCATGTACATGTAATCAGAATGTGATGATCAAAGTTAACATAAAGCTACCCTGAAAAGAATGTTTACTTAAAGGGCAACCTTTCATTTTCTGACAGCAATCACCATGGTTGCTCCTGTAAATGCCAACTTTATCTTCGGTTTTTCTTCTTCTCAGAAGAGCGGGATAAGAAATGATATCACAGAAAAAGGTTCTGAGCATGAGAGGCTTTAACAAACAACTGTTTTATATTCCCATATAAAATGCTTTTTTTTAAAAAAAAAAATCAGTTTATAGGAATTGAGTGAAAGAACCGCTTTTATTTCTACACAATGCACCACATGGCTGCTTGGTAATCTTCTTGCCATAGGATGCAATAACACAAAGCAAAAACTGCAGGTAAATTTAGATTTAATTTTTTAAACATTTAAAAAGTGTTAGGCTTTTAGTGTTAAGAAAATAAAAGAAAACTGCCTTCATTCCCAAATAGACAGATTAATGCATTCTGTATGAAAACCGGGTTTGTCTTTTAAGCGCCACAACAATTTCTTGCTGCCAGACACTAAGATGGATATCAATCTGAAACATGATGACGTAAAGGGATGCTTTGCCTGCCATGCTATTTGTTTTGCATGGTGTTCAGATTGTATTTGTTGTTACAGAGTGTCATTTGTGGAGCATCAGAAACAACACATATCTAAAGACTCTGTTCCACACCTAGATTGTCCAGGGCTCTTGCAAGAATAAAAGTGAACACAGCTTCTATTTGAACCTGTATATATTTAGTGTAGGTATCAGGCTGCGTAATAGGATAAACAGTGTACGTATTTCCCCAGAGATAAAATAATGCTCTCTTCGCCAATTCCTGAAGGTCTTCTGCATCTAGCTTTTCGCTGGCCACAGCAAAGGAATGAGAAACATTTTTAAATGTCCCTTCTAATTTCTATTGCACTTTGTCCCTATTAGCTTTGTGTGATAAAGCGAGTAGATCCTACCTGAAAAAAAGAGACTACATCGATATCTTTAAGATTAGATTATTGCAGTACATTATCAGAACTTGCAATTGACTGAAAATATAGCTGCATGGGTGGGTAGATATTAGTGATAGAAGAGAAGCTTTGTAGCTCAGGGTTGGCATGTGGGGCCCTTGGTGCTCTCTGAGCTTGGTTGTTTTCTTGTAGACATTTTATTACCAAATTAGGTAACATCATCAGTGCGATGGGTAGATGTTCCCTGAAGTCCCTTTCATTACTCTCATGCTGAAATAACTTCATTTGTTGTCTTCTGAGTCCAATTTAAGTGTTTTTAAAAAGCAAGTATCTTGAATTTGGTTAAGTTACAATTCGATTTCTTTGCAAGGTGTATGAATTCAGTCCTTGTGATTTTAACCCATCACCTGTACCAAGCTTGTGTGAACATATCCAATGGTGTATTTCATCAAATCAGGATTAAAAAATAAATAAAAAGGCATGACTTACCACAATGCGTGAATCCAGCTAATGGGACTTACTCCCAAATGCATACGCAAGGATTTCACTATAATTAAAGTAAGAGGGAAAGTCATTTCCTGCATAGTTGAGTTATAGTCGATTTTCTTCCTTTGAAGGCCTTGTGCAAGTTAGTGAATTTCATGCTAAAGGTGTTTGAGCAATAAGAACCTTTCAGAATGTTACATCTTCCTGGAGTAGACAGGCGAAAGAGGAGACTTTCGCATTAATCACGTCTGAGGCAGGGACATTTCTTAAAATTTGAGATTGAGAGGCAGCAGACTGCCATATGACTGAAGATTGGTCACATCAGGGGAAAAAAGCTGCTGTAACGCCAAGTGTGTGCCTGAAAGATAAGGCTGTTGCTTTCCTTCCTGCTGTTTAATACTTTCAGTGGCTGCTGAAAGCTTTGCAAATAGAATGTTTTAAAAAAACAATTGTATTTTTATAAACACTTCGAATGTCTGCAGTGGGAACAAATTAGAGGAGCTGTAAGCCACAGTAGGTGGCATAGGCATGTTGGCTTAAGGTAGCATAAAATTTTAGTGTGGAAGCCCCTTTTTCTGCCTAACCCATTTTAGTGAAAGGAATCTGCTTCAAGAGCTACAGTTCATTTCATCAGATGCTCAGCAAGGCGCAGTGGACAAATGGGACAAACTTTGCCCATAAGGATTAATGGACACAAGCTTGATAACAGGATTTAAAATGAGAACAAGGTACATATTTACTGGGCCTTTTCAAACCCCAGGACACACTGTGGCAAATCTCAAAGTGGTCATTTTGGAAAAAAATTGTAAACTTGAACAGCCCCAGTGAGCAAGAGATTGCTGAACTGAGTTAAAGTTTATGTAAACTTTAAATGTAAATGTAATCCGTAATTTACAACAGTTTGTTCAGTGATCATTCAAAGTTACAATGGCACTGAAAAAAGTGACTTATGACTGCCTTTCACCCTTACAACCAGCATCCCTGTAACCAAATGATCAAAATTTAGGCATTGGCAACTGACTTATATTTATGATAGTTGCAGTGTCCCAGAGTCATGTGATCGTCTTATGTGACCTTCTGACAAGTATAGTCAACAGGGAACCCAGATTCACTTAACAACCAAGTTGCTAACTTAACAACTGCAGTGATTCACTTAAAAACTGTGGCAAGAAAGGACATAAAACGGGGCAAAACTCACTTAAATGTCTTGCTTAGCAACATAAATTTTGGGTTTAATTGTAGTCGAAAGTCAAGGAATACCTGTATGTCAAAAGGTTTCAGACTATGTTTTAGCAAATACAATGGGGTTTTAACCTGCTATAATTTGTTCTGGACAAGCCACTCTATGCATCTGATGAAGTAAGCGGCATGTGGCAAAAGTTTTGCTTTTTAATAACATTTGTTAGAGGGCAAAGTGTGACTAGACTCCTTGTGATTGTAAGATGCATGGAAAACTTGAGAACAGAGCAGTGGACTAGAAAATAAAGCGACATGGACTACAACTTTCTAATAACATACACACACACATACACACACCACTTTATGATACAGTACCTTATAGTCAGAGATCATGGGTTCATGAGAATTATAGTCCTAAATATCTGGAGGGCACCAATTGTGCTGAACTACAATTTCAAGAAAGCACATTTTGGGAATTAATGGAAATTATGGTCCTGCAACAGCAGTAAACTGGGAAAAACTGCTCCCTTCCCCAGGGCTATATAGCGTAGGAAGGTATCCACAGAAGACCCATTTAATGGCTGGATTTACTTACAAGCTTTTCATTGTATTATATTTGCACATTAGGAAAAGTGGTGTGATAAAGCTGGCTGTACTTCAAAGTCAAACCAGAATTATATTTCTCTAAATAGAAATTAATGGAACGTTACAAAATGTAATGCAATCATTATTATTTGCCTAATTCATGAATTCCCAGAGGGAATAACATTTTACTCCATGTTTCACAAAAAACAGCTTCCTTGCTGAATAACATGAATCTAGTGTTCTGGCAGAAGAAAAACAGAACACACAAAATGATTATTTTATTATTAATAGGATTAAGCCCATGGAAAACTCATAAAGTTCATACTATTTCTACTTATTATTCCATTTAGGATACAGCTGGACAAGAAAGGTACAGGACCATCACGACTGCTTATTACAGAGGAGCAATGGGATTCATCCTGATGTATGATGTTACTTGTGAAGAGTCCTTCAATGCTATACAAGACTGGTAGGGACAGTTCAATGTTATGTCCTTAAAAAAAACAGTTTTAGTAAAGGTAATCATGTATGAGATCAGCTTACATCAAATTTTGTAAGACAGGAGAGGAAATCCAACTGTTTAACAAATGTTTTAATCTCATTTTATGCCCTTTCATTTAATTATTTTCTTTGATCCTGTCGAATGTGTACATTAATAATTTCAGATTTCTAGTCCAATTCCGTCCTCAGAAAGAGCTGCCACAGAATACAATGGTACTTGATTGCAGCAGATAAGTATGCGTAGGACAGTTGAATGTCTTCAAAGATGCTCCGTTAATGCACATCAGGTTTTTTTTCTTTTCTTGGAACTATTTTGCAGTCCAAATATTCTACTAATGGCATTCACTGTCAACTCAAGTTCATTTCACAATGTCAATGAATAACATCAGTCCTGCCTAATGTTTATTTATGAGATTTCAGAGCCACTCTAATTATACAGAGAGCGTCTGTATTACCAGAAGCTATACATCATTTTACCATCTGTGTGACAGTATGTTGTCCAACCTTCAAACACTGCCACAACATTTCTTTGAATATAATTCTGATTCAAAACATTTGGCAGTGGTCCAATATACTTGAATACATTTTATGTGTTGGATGGAGAAGTGTGTCTTCCATTAGTAAAAAATCCTGGAACGAATGAACCCCACATTTCAGAACCTCTAAGATATATTCAGATGTCAAGTCTTTGTGACAAAACATGTTTTTCGCTCTAGACATCTTAAGCTACCAAATAGGGACACCTTAAAATCTTTAAATGAGTAAAATCATCACTCAGATCTAAGCAGACAGTTATTCTGCACAGATTGACCTTAATTAAATGGCTGTCAGAATAGACATGGATAGCATCAAAATATCCCCTTCCAGGAAGTGGTCCTTCCCCTCTAGTCTGTCTCCTCAGGAAGATCCCAGTAGCTCTAAGCTTATACTTGCTGTTTTTCTTTGCAAAAAAAAAAAAAAAAAGCTCTGGGACATAATAATTACTTGTGGGCAATATTGATGGTACCATGTAGGATCCCAGGCATTTCTAACTAGAGATTTTACTAACTAGAGACTGGAGTTTACCACTTCCCCTTTTTAGAACTGAAAACAAATGTTTTAAAAATTAGAATCATCCAGGGGCTATGAAGGATAGGTTTGGTCCTTTTGGTTGTCAGCAGGGTGAAGATACCAACTGTAATAAATATGTGGTTCTTGTTGTTGATGTTGTTCTCAACCACATTCAGATTTTGAAATGTATCATGAATACTGTGAAATATTGTTTATCATAGATAACAGCATATGGATGTTTCAGATTTACATATATCTAGGTTTTATTCACTTTGAGCTCAAATAAGCTCAACTTATTTACATGTTAATCACTTCTGAGAGGTGGCTGCCCATCTCTCAGAAGTGAGTGAAATAACTTACAGCTATTTGAAATGCAAAAATTACCTCTATTTTTACACATATGCACACAATTTCATTTCAATAACCAGAAAGGCTTGGATAGAATGTGAGTGCAATATTGCATCATTCATTAGAGACAAAATCCTCTTAAAATCAATGAGGCTGACTAATATTAAGTGAAACAATTACCTAGTGATGTCCTCCAGGCTGGAGAGAGTCATTTCTTAGGAGTATTTTAGTTTGCGTTTCTTCATGACTAAGTTGTTGGATGTGATGGCTTAGAGGTTCCTTTCCATAGAATTACCATAATATAATTATGAGTAGTTCTGCATAAAATTATACAAAATACTCTCAAATCCATGGCATTCTGTGGGGAGGACATGAAAATCTATCAGCCTTCTAAGTCACTTCCAGCACCCAAAAATGCTAAATTGGTTAGGTTTGTTTGCCTTCAGTTCACATATCAAATTTCCAAGATAAGGTTCCCACATAATTATTTTTAAACAAGAAGTCCTCCTCCCCCCTTGACAGCACAGGATGTAAAAGACAATAGGGGAATCCTAGGGAAATGCTAATGGGGCATGTTCATTCATTGTCTGTCTGGTCTTCAGACAGCTATCAGTGTGGTAGGAGCTTTGTCAGAACACAATGGCAACCCTAACTCTGTGATGATACAACACTTTCCAGGCAGCTGACAGCCTTTTTGCTCTTTAAATCACACCTCCCTGTGATAATTATTTCACACATCAAGGAGTGGTTTTAATTTATGTCTTTCCATCGAATGAGAAATATATTACTTCTTGTAGCAAACTTGCACTGCGCCAGTTCAGATCATGTGCCTACTGCTCTCTGTAAATGCGGTCAGATTGAGTCAAACATTCCCCATCAGTGAGTTTAACAGCATGGTTCTAGGTCAGGAAAACAGCATGCAATATTACTGGAAAGATCTGTCAGCTTAAACTGCATAATTAAATTCACACATTTTAGGGCAATATGGGTGACTGCATTTTCATTATGCAAGAACTGGGGAAATCACTGTGTATTAAGAGAGTAACTCTCCAAGAGCTCTTTCTTATAGCCATGTTATTGTGCCTTCCCCACTCTTGAGACAGGAGAAACAAATATCAGTATAAGGTACTCTGTCTTTACTGTACTGGAGCGGCCAGACTACATTTCTTATATAATTTAATGGGGGATAATTTCAAGGCAGCAACTGTTGGATTCCTTAGCTTCTTTCCTCCCATCTCTACCATCATGTCCCAAAGGGAAAACCAACCACGAGTTGTTGGCCTGAATGTGTGTTGAATATGGTGGGAAGCTCAACCTTTAATTTGTATTATTTATTTTCTTAGCCTTATTTTTATTATTTCCTATATGCTTCTTCTGAGAGGTATTTTGATCCTTGCAAGAGAGTGATAATCCTATGAAATGATTTCATAGATGGTGCCATCCTGAGGTTGTCTGAATTCCAACCACCCGATTCTGAGAATGGTGCCACTCCATCACCCCTTACCAAAAGTCTGCCATAGTGATTGGAAGAACTGATTCGAATTAAATGACAGAAGGAATGAAACCAGAGGGGTCTTGGTGCTTTCATGCATCTGGATCTTTCATTCCTTTCTTCTTCTCTATGAATTGTTTAAAGGTAAAGGTAAAGGTTCCCCTCGCACATATATGCTAGTAGTTCTCGACTCTAGGGGGCAGTGCTCATCTCCATTTCCAAGCTGAAGACCCAGCGCTGTCCGAAAACGTCTCCGTGGTCATGTGGCTGGCATGACTAAACACTGAAGGCGCACGGAACACTGTTACCTTCCCACCAAAGGTGGTCCCTATTTTTCTACTTGCATTTTGACATGCTTTCAAACTGCTAGGTTGGCAGAAGCTGGTACAAGTAACAGGAGCTCACTCCGTTATGCAGCGCTCGGGATTCGAACCACTGAACTGTCGACCTTACTGATCGACAAGCTCAGCGTCTTGGCCACTGAGCCACTGTATAAACATGAATTGTTTATGACCATACAAAGAAACCCTCTCTAGTTCATCCTTCCATTCCACATTTATGTCTCTCTGTGTGACATATTTTTAATGCTTCATAATATGCATAGCACATACACATATCACATATACATGTCAAACAGCAGTATTGCTGGTAGACAGCTCTATCAATCCACTGAGAGTTTGTTATTCCAGTGCAGAGAAAAATAGGCCAGGCATTTGCTGTCTTTTGTTGACCAAAGTCAAAACAGCCAGGAAGGCACTGTGCTGAATGACTAAATGACAGTGGAATTTCCACAGCAGACTGTTGGGTCATCCCCAGGCTTGTTTCAGAGGCACCTTAGATTGTCAGCAAGAGAACTCATGGATAGGGAGCCGCAAAGAAACACCCCTTCCAAACTAAAACTATTAAAAAATGTTTCAAGGCTGCCTCAGGGCTGTGGGTGAGGTTGTGGTAATCTGAGTCCCAAAGTCCCACCAACACTCTCTTTTTACAGTTTTGGTTGCCAACACGATTGCTAGGTCAGCTTCATCTCACATAAATGGAAGAAACACTGCAACTGTAATGAAAGTCTCAAAATGGTCTAAAGAGGGTTAAACACATAGACAGAAACAAGCCCTGCTTACTCAAACGGGGATGAAATATAATACTCTAGGTTGGTGGTCCCCAACCTTTTGGACCCCAAGGATCAGTTCAGGGAAAATGATTTTTCCATGGAAGGAGGGGCGGGGGGAGGTATGATTTTGTGTTCTACCTTGATCCCACACATGTGCAGATGAAGTTTTGCTTGCCTGTGAGGCTGGTTCCTAACTGGCCACTGACTGGTACCAGTTGAGGAACCCTGTTCTAGGTTATGCTCCAGCTCCTTGGGCATTTCTTCCCAAATTATGGTTCTTGCCGGTCCTGTGCATTAAGCAGAAGGTGGCCCTGTCCTGAGTGTTAAGATGAATTATACCCAGTGAAATCAGTGACATTTAAACAAATCATGACTAACTGAAATCCCACTGATTTCATTATATCTTCCCTAAGCATTATTAAATCTTCATTGAACTCATTGGCCTATTTACGCTAACATCAGTGGGAATGTAATATTCAGGAGCTGAATGCAAGATGAAAAAAATAACCTAATTAAAAAAACCTGTAAAGCGAGAAAGTGTCAAGGGCTAAAACGTATTCAATGTTAATAGAACAGGCACTTCACAAGTTGCATCACTCCGTGAAAAGTTCAAGGTGTACAGTCAGCTTGGAAGAAGTGCTGAACACCTCATTTCATACCAAAACTAGAAAAATGGAAAGGAATGAGAGAAAAGGCCACATTTCTTGTCCAATTTAATCATCTCATTACTCAGGAGGAAAAACCTGGAGATGCAAAGGAGGCAACTATGGCGTACAAGTTATTTTGCTGTAATTTCCTTTGTTTGATTGATCAATGCCATAAACCTGTGTACCCATAATAGACCAATACAAATATCATATGGCAAACAGGCAGAATGCCACTGAGATGCTGAAAAGAAGGTAATTGTGCAGAATAAGGAAGATGACACCTATACAGGAAGCATTATCTAGGCAGAGGCACTTTTTAAAATCACAATAATATCCAAAGCCAACTCAGGTAGATTCCTCCCTAATTCAATGTAGTACAATGGAGGAGATAAGTAGGAGAAACAACTGCTTTTAGAATGACTATTGTATTGAACTTAGCCATTGAAAAAGGAAAGTAACTTGTGACAAAAATATACACTAGCAGTGTTTCCATGTCACTGCCATTTTTGCCTCCCCAACTATGTAAAATGAGTTAATATAAATTAATCTAGGATGCACCCAGTTACCTGAAAGATTTCATCCCCCCTTTAGAAAAAAGGCCTATTTTAATTGTGATAAGAGAAGCAATTCATTGTCCCACATTTTGGAGAGTTAATGAACCCAAAGTCCAAACGTTTTTTCCCATGATATGGTGGGCCCTGTGGAATGTGGGGAGGTATGATATAGCTAAGTACTGGTAACCAGTGCACAGAAGTGGGAAACAATGTGCCAGTGAGCAGATCAGATTAGAAAAAGGTTCTGTGATTTTTTTTCAGAATTTCTTAGAGCCAACAACTTTGAACATTAACTATATCTCTGCAGTAGCATGAATATAACATACAACTGAAAACAGCAGTGAAAAAAAATCCAAACCTAAATGTGTTATGAAATTGTCTGCAATTTTCAATAAATCCTTCACAAGTAAGCATCACCAAGTTCCATATTTATGCTCAGGTAAATTTCTACAGGATTGCAGGTGGGAGATTTCACCATCAACATTAGCTACAATATTAATTAAATTTAGAACTGTTGAAATGTGAAGCTTGAGAGTATCATTTCATTAATCATGGGTGCTGAAATATTCCATTGGCTCCTCCTAGATTGGTTATCACAATTCCAACATGTATTTAAACTAGGCCCTATTAGCAAGGCTGGTGATGAATATTCAGCGGGTATGCTGATAAAAATGCATACATTGACTGGCTGACACTGCTTTCATATGAAAGTCTTAATGTGTATTGACCACTGATAACCAAAAAATGCATGTGATAATGAATAAATGAATTATCTTATGGGATAAATTTAAATCAGAAAGCAAACTCCATCAGCAGTCTCAAAGACTGAGATTTTGACAATATAGATATGAGGAAATATAAGGAAATATTCCATTAACCTGGGTCTGTTTAATGAGGTAGAAATTGTCCATGGTAAGAGTGCTGGCTAGCTGAAGTATATTAGAATTACAGGGCAATGTGGCTTATTTGAATTAATCCAAGTTTTTAATCTTCTGGCTCCCCCTGCTGGATTTAAAAGGCATATGTGTGTGTGTGTGTGTGTGTGTGTGTGTGTGTGTGTGTGTGTGTGCGTGTGTGTGTGTGTGCGTGCGCGCACGCATGTGTGTGTTTCTTTGCTTTTGTGATAATGCCTTCTAAAGCAGGGGTCTCCAACCATGGCAACTTTAAGACCTGTGGACTTCAACTCCCAGAGTTCTTCAGCCAGACCCCTGCTCTAAAGCATTGTTTCATTAGCTTTTCAAGATCACAATAGCTTTTCATTAGCAAAGTGCTGAGAGTTGAAGTCCACAAGTCTTAAAAGTTGCCAAGGCTGGAGACCCCTGTTCTAAAGCATTGTTTCATTAACTTTTCAAGTTTACAACAATCATTTTCTAAGTATAGAAAAGAGAAGGACGGAAGTAAAACATCTTTTAAACCTACTTCCTCCTCTTTGTTTTTAATGTATGCATTATGAATCTAAATAGGATAAATGGAATTCCATACGATGGCATATTTCACCAATATTTGAATCAGGATTGTTAAATGATAGCTTGCAGGCCTGCTAGCTGGAGCTGCATAAGAACAACCTGCGTCAACTTGCAGAATAGCTTGGAAAATAGAGCCCTTCCAATGAGCATAGCTTAAGAAACAGTATTCTAAGCTAATTTTATAGGCAAATACTAAGGTGTTGGCTCACATATAAAGTAATGGGAATTTCTAGGAGTACTTTGTAATAATATTAACAACAGGCTATTGCTGTTGTTTTGAAGTTGATGGCTTTCCGTAGCTATGATTCACAGCAAATCATATTGTCTTTTTTTTTACAGGGCCACTCAAATAAAGACATATTCCTGGGATAATGCACAAGTTATTCTGGTTGGGAATAAGTGTGATATGGAAGATGAAAGAATTATTCCTATTGAAAAAGGAAAACATTTGGCTGATCAGTTGGGTACATGATCAACCTTCTTTTTTTTCCCCCTCCTCCTCCCCATTTCTTCCCTGACCTATAGCCACCTCTTTACCAACTTTTCCAAATATCTTATTTATTTTTCATTATCAGAAGACGACAAATCAGTGTTGAAAGAATTTCAAAGCTTTGTCTGCCACTGTGTCTAAGATTTTTATTCCTGTAAACATGAAATTTGTTAGCAGTGTTTTCCACCTCCAATATTTGACTTAAGACCCTTCTCCATTATTTTATTTCACTGCCTCCTTTCTTCCTGCTTTGTGTTTTCCCTTTCAAATTAAACTTTGTGCCTACCCTTTCATATTTCTCTCCTTATCCAGTATACCAATTAATGAATTGATTTCATGTGCCATTATACCAGCCTTCTACTTATGCTTCTATTATGTCTGACATCTGAGTTTGTACCAGGGTTCAAGTCTTAATTATTACACTAAAAACTCTTCTCCTTTCTCTCTCATTATATAACCCCTCATTCAATCCCACTCTGTATTCTGATGTTTAAAATGTATGTTAGTATCTGCGGGGATTTTTGTTGTTGATTCTAGTCATGGCTCCAGGATCTTAGTCTGATATTTATCACTGTCCTTCTGCTAGCAGATAGATATTTGTAGCAGATAGATTACAGTGTCACTCAAATACGTAATCACTGAAAGCTGACTTGAAATGGAAGTACATTGACTCAAATAAAAATAAATTCTGAGTTTACACACCCCACTAAACGTAAGATTTCTTAAATACATTTTTTAATTTTTTCATTAAATGTATATGGTGCCCATCTCCCCGATAAGGTGATTTTATTCAATAAACACAGTTGGAATTGCACAATATCCTAACACTGATTTAACAAGGATAATTTCTAAAACTAAGAACTGAAGGAATACATGAAATATGAGGATAGTTGTATTGGAGAAACTGAATGCGCTGTAGAAGGCAAAACCAAGGAAGATTAAAGGAAGATCAGAATTAAAAATATACACGTCAGCTTTGCTTGAATGCCTGTGTCAAGTTTCAAATTACAAAACAGGCCTGAGGAATGTCAACATCCTGGCAATTATAACAGCTGTTTCTCCAGCATTCTTAGGGAAGTAATAGAAATGGTAAATATTAACATTGAAACAAAGAGGAAATGATCACCATTATAACTATATGACAATTAATGACTGGTTGTGGGCATTCCACTCCACATGTAGGATCTACAGGCCTGAGTTGTTGCCAAACTGTTTCAGATCTTTGAAGAATCTTTTTCTAGCAGCACAGCTAGGAAAAAGTTAGTCACATATTCATTGTCTCAGCAGACATTTCCTAGAAATCATTTCACTGATAAAGGTGGCTGTGAAATCCTACAATATGTAAATGTTATAGTTCCACAAAATGTGTAAATTCAAAGGTATCTTTCGGATTTCAGACATCACAAAGAATAGTTCCGTAGGTTTTCAACAAAAGCAGCTGCCATTTTTTAATATTTTCGTGAGGAACTAGGAGCCTGCAATTAAGTCATGGATTTAAACTTATTAGTAACAAACCCTTTCTCAGGAAAGAAACAGTGTATATTGTGCTTTGGTCCCATTACCACAGCTGCTACTAAAAGGCAAAGTGGGAAATAACCACAAGAGCATTCAGGGGCAAAAGTATATCTGACAAATCAATTGTGCTATATGAGAAATGACCCCAAACCCATAGATGTTCCACATCATCACAATGGGCACACTCAATGGTTGATATATGCATTTCCCAGAAGCATGAAGAAGTAAAAGATTGTTAATCATTCCTAAAAAAATGATGGATTAAATACATGTTGATGTGACTGGAAAGGCCCAAAGGTGCTTTTTCAAAAGGCAGCTAGACTTTCTTCGTTTTTCCTTGAAAACATTTTACTTCTCATCCAAGAATCTTGACAAGAATGAAGAAGATTCTTGGATGACAAGCAAAATGTCTTCAAGGAAAAACAAAGAAAGTCTAGCTGCCTTTTGAAAAAGTACATTTAGGCCTTTACAAATCACATCAAGATACCTTATATTTAATTCATTTTTAAAAATTTTGTTCTTTGCCAAGAAGCTTCTTCAGTTTTGAAAAAGCACCTTTGGAACAACCATGACCTGGATGATTAAGAATCTCCATAGATTTGGAAAGGCGTTTGTTATTAGCAAAACTTCAAACTCAAAACCACTTATAAGTTACATTTTAGTAGTGTGAGGATCTTCAGAATGCATCCTTACGTTGCACATAAGGATACTTTAATGGACTACTGAGCTTCTTGTGAAAATCTTTGCAGAACCCAAGTAGGCAGAATCTGGAATACATACCCCCATTCACAGATTAAATAGTTTCAGAAACTTTCTTTTATATGCTGTGAGACAATGACGAACCATCTTTCCTCCTCTGAACTTGAGGTGGTTATTCTTGTAAGAAACCAGCTGCTTACCGAGCTGAGCAGAAAATGTAACTCTAAAAGTAGTATGTAGTGCAATCTTGGGATAAGCTGATAACTGATTTGGTGACTTTGTTCCAAAATAAAAACTAGGTTTTGATTACTTTGAAGCCAGTGCCAAGGAGAACATCAATGTGAGACAGGTCTTTGAGCGACTTGTGGACATCATTTGTGAGAAGATGTCAGAGAGCATGGAATCAGAAGCTTCAAAGGCTACTGCTGGGAAGAACGTGCGGCTCACGTATCAGCCACCCCCACTGCAGCAGAAGTGCTCCTGTTAGTGCCTCAAAAATCAGTAGGATTTTTTTCTCTGATACAGGAATGTTTTCTCATCACTTACTGTCTTTAGAAAGATGTGTCTGTGCTGGTGGAACTACTGTAAGTACATTTGTTCAGTGTCCACAAAAATCCTGTAACATATTCTGCACCATGAAGTGGCTGTTAGTGCTATCATTACTTTGAGAATTTATCTTAAGATTTAATATTTTAGAATGTTAACCCATTCTGAATTATGCTTGGTGTTTCTAATAATTTTATTAAAAATGGAGCCAGATAACATAATTCAAAACACTTCTGGATCTGCTCATTAGAAGTCACTGCTAAGATGATGATGATGATGATGATGATGATGATGATGATGATGATGATGATTTATTTATTGAACTTATATGCCGCCCTTCTCCTGAAGGACTCAGGGCGGCGAACAACAATAAAAACAGAAAATATTGAAGTATGGTTAAATAAATAGATTTAGCTGTAATGAAGATATACTTCGGCTGCATGTTGATAAAAGACAGAAGCAAGTAACAGAATTATTAGAATGTGCAGTAATAATTTTAAGACACTGAATTGCTCCATTTCTTTCATTTTATTTTTTGCAGTTTTTTCAACCCTATCCCACCACTCAGTTCCCAAATACTTCTAATTATTTGATAATCAGTCTCACTGAACTCAGTGGTAATTATTAAGAGATGTAAGGAGTCTTGCTATAAATAATGTTGCAATGTTCTCTTCACCATTATCAGAAGAAATCCAACTGTGTTTAATGAGGCCTACTCTGGTAACCTAAATAAGATTATACATAAATTTGCATAAACATATACACTATTCATTTCATTTCAACCATTGTATGGACAGTAAGTAAAAACAATCAGTAACTGTGATTTTTTTCTCTATTTGGTATTATTACAAAAAGTTTTATTTTCTTGTATATTTATGATATATTACAAGATACTGACTTAAAGTGCTTGTAGTGTATTTGTTGTTCTTGATAAGTTTTTGACAAAATAAAATGTTATTTGGTAACTACAGGTTATTTTATTAATTTGGGTTGCTGATAAGCACAAATAATCTATCCAAATATAGTAGGACATTCTTTCAAATGTATGGCTATGCTCCAGAGTAAAATTCTTTTCTAAAGCTGCTAGGTAGAATCAACAAGGAAATTCAGGCAATGTTAAGTATATTACAGTTTATATACCATGTTAGGCTATGAATCATGTTGAATTCTACGGAAGGCTACCATGCTAACAGCAAGGGAGAATTTATTTTTCAAGTCTTACCTATGAAAGAAAAACTTGTTAGATCAGTCTCAATCCCTGAGGTAAAGAATTTGATTTGTTATAACTACTGCCCTCTATTGATCCAAAAATGATACTGAAAATTGGGAAAAGTGACAAGGCTTGACTTTCTGATATGAAAGAGCTTCTCCACATTTGGGAGGTGAGGACCAGGCATTTGTTGCAGCTCCTTCACTAGTAGCAACAATTTTCCTGTGTAACAAACACCATTGTTTATGTCTCTTTCCACTGTTTTGCATTTTTTTCAAGTTTCTTTCTACTCATCAAATCAAGTCCCATTATCTTTTGAGTTATGCTGGTGCTGCAGAAAGATAAAACTTCAAGTCCCTTTGTGGAATTTTCCCCACATTACCTGTATTTCTTAATTCAGTATTAACAAAAATCTGGGATTTTCAGATGCAGAAGAAAAATACACTGCTTGAAGTGACTTTACTATATTATAGTCAAGAAAAATCTTACTATGAAGCCTAATATAATAAATAAAAAGATAAATATAAAATATATTTAATACATTTCAAATTTACCTCTTGCCTCCCCACCCAGCAGTCCAGGTTGAAAGCACAATAAAGATAAAATGAAATACAATAAATATCAGCATGAAGGTTTTATAACATAGCTGGGTCAGTTGAAAATAAATTTCCATGAAATTAAAGCAACAATTCTATTAACGGTATCCCAGAAGTAAACTCTTGAATCAGACAAAATCTCTGATAACTTCATGGGCATTTATTGCCATGCAGTTTCCTTCACAACAGTAGGAAAAGGCTCCTCACAAGTATCCTTCTGGGATACTTTTTTATTTCTTGGTGTAACCTACAGATTGGGGGGTCATAACCAGAAATCCGCTACGGTTACAGACGAACTGCCTCTCAGACTACTCAGGAGTAAATCTCATTACATTCAGTTGTAAGTATAGTAAGCATAAAACCCGAGCATAAGCCAAACTGGGGGTGGGGGAATGATTTATCACCTTCTAGATTAGATTACTGTAGTCAAGTCTGAACACACCAAGAATATTCTTCTTCACAAAACGACTAATTTAAATGATGGAGAAAGTTAAACAGAAAAGGAAAAGTTAAAAATTTCCTTTCCTAGAGATTTAGAGGTCTTCCAAATGTGGATGGCCACCAGCCTCAACCAATGAGTGCGGAACGCGGAGAGTCGCTGTCCGACAAATTCAAAATACATCTAAGTTGTTGATCCATGTCGCGGAGTAACCCAAAACGTTTTCTCTTACACCCAATTCTACTGCCACGAACAAGAATTCCCGTGTCTTGGTCGAACGTCAGGACGGACGTCACACACTTGCACAGAAAAGCAACATTCGGTTCTGAGCGGCTCGGCCGCAGCCACCAGCAAGCTTGCAACGCTCCGCTCCCGCCTCCTCCGCCGCCTCTGCCTCTCTATCAGAGGAGCGATTTGCCGAGGAACCTCAGGATTTGTTGGCGGGAATCACGTGGTTAAGAACCTGGGACTCTGATTGGATGATACTCGGCGTGTTCAGCCCTTAGCGCCGGCCCGTGATCTTGCAGGCTGGAACGGCCCGGCCAGGTTTTGGGCCCGCGGCGGATGCGGAAGGTGTTAGCCGCTGTATCACGGGGTTGCTCGGGAGTAAGTCCGCTGCGGATAAATCGAGCTTTCCACGGTCGGGATCTTGCCGGCCTGAGAGACCATCTAGACGGGCCCCGAAAGATCTTCGCCTTCAGGCCCATCGTGCGTCGCTCCTCCACGGTTATCTTGACAGCCATGCCGGGTAGAACCAAGGCCTCGTCTGCCGGCCGCCCTGAGCAGTCCGAGGACTCGGAGGGCAGCCGTGGGGCCAAGGCCGGCGCTGTCCAGGAAGAAGCCGAGGCGGAGAACGGAGGCGCCGCCGCCGCCTGCGCCTGCGAGCCTAGCCCCAACTTGGGCGATCCCGAGATCGTCAA
>JANHFR010002658.1:200554-211468 GCA_032468015.1 Mimophis mahfalensis | reverse complement strand
GATTAAGAGCAAACACTCCCCCACCCTAATTGGAGGGAGTTTTCTGGAGCCTCTGCAGAGGTGAAGCAGACTGCACGGCCAGGAGCCTCGCCATTTATGGGAATGGCCCTGTTCTTGTAAGAAATGAAACATCCTGTGTTTATGCAACTGGTGGAAGCATTTTGGAAGAAAGGGGCAAGGCACGGGAAGGGAGACGTTTACACAAATGCCGCCTTTACCCTTCTATATTAACACACTGTGTGCAACCGACAAGGCCGTTGGGTAAAATTCGTGCCGGGGTGAGGGGTGTGTGAGAGACAGATGAAAAGCCCTCCTTATGGGTTAAATCTGTGCTCTTAAGAGAGTCCAGTTTTCTTAATTCTGGTTGGCCTTCCTTGAATCCAGAGTTAGATGAGAATGTGAACATGTGAATCTGGAAATTGTTCAATGATCCCTACTCAGTTTTATTCCTCCAAACTCACCCTAAAGCATCGGGGTGGTATAAACAGGATAAAGCACAAAACACCTTTGTGCTCTCTTTATTTATGTAGGCATGTATGTATGTATGTATTTAATCGAATTTATATGCCACCCTACTCCAAGAGGTCTCAGGGCGGCTTACAACATATTAAAAGATAATAAATACAAATATTAAAAATAAATTAGATCAAATTTGATTAAACTAAGAGTTTAAAACACCAATTAAAAGTTTAAAAACAATGCCCCCCTCTTTGAGCTTGGTTGTTCTCTTGCAGACGTTTCATTACTCAACTAGGTATCATCATCAGTGCGAGGAGGGGAGGACAGGAGGAGGAAAAGGTGGAAGTGGATTGTGGGCTCCCTGGTGTTCTCTGAGCACCAAACCCCCCACGGAATAAAACATGGAAGCCCCATTAGGCAATGAGCTCAGGACCCCACTGTCTACCTTGAAACCCATTTACACTATGCAAGACAAATCCGAATTAGGGGACTAACAACCTGTTGACCTACACTGCTGCTGAAGGTCTCCTTGTCTTACATGCCGTATCCTTGGCCGGGTTCAATGGTCCAGGTTAAGGGAGAGGGTCTTTTGAACCCAACCGAGAATAGGGAAAGGAAGAAAAAGCTTGGTGTGGCCTATCTGGCAAACTCGGCAAGCCACTTCCTGTTTAGAGCAGGTGTTCCCACCTCTCAGCTTCCTGTCATAATTCTCTGTGTTAAGTGGGCACACGTGAGTGCGTGGAAGCAGAACCAACTTGGCTCTGAGGGTGCTACACTGAAGTACGCCAGGCTGACTCAGGAATTCTGGGAGTTGTAGTCCACCCGTCAGAAAGGGGCCACTGTTCCCTACCCCTGATTGAAGCAGGAATCTATCCACTTCTCACACCCTAAAATTAAATAATGTCTGAAGATCCCCCTTTCCCCGGAAGACCTCCCGAAAAACCACATCTAGGATATTTTAATCTGGACTCCTTTGTAGAATTGGCCACCGAGACTTAAAAAGGCCTCTCCTTAAAACTCTATGATACTCTACAAACCCCACTTCCTTGCTTCTGATTAGCAATGCACGTCTTTAGTTGAATGTTAGTTACCTTACATTGCGTCATTCGGGTTCTAAAATAGTAAAAATTATTTTCCGCACAGAAAGGTGGTTTATCAGCAACCGATGCTATAAAAATTGAACTGGAATCAACAATCCACAATTTAAAACAAAAAAACACTCATGGCAGGCACTAGATTGAAATTCCCAGGAATTTCATGTTTTGGAGACTGTGCAATGGCTTAAAGACAGCCAAACAAGTGTTAAAAATCTGCTTCCTATTTTCCCCCCAGAAACTTAATCATAAAACGGAAGGTTTGACGGGACTTATTTTACAGATCCTGATTTATTTATTTTTTTTAAAGGGGAACAGTCTGATTAGTAATGTCAACATAATTGCGTAGCGCGGCAGGAGGAGTTATTTTAAATTTCACAGATATGGCTGTTGATTCAGTAATTGTTAGAGGTGTCCTCAAAAGGGATTCATATCCGTTCACATCAAGGGCTTACCTTTGAAATAGAATTTATTTCACATGTTAATTTTACTCCGGGAAACAAATTCCTTTTGCATTGGTTCATACATTCCTATGAATGTTACAGCTTTGCTTTTGAAAATAGGACAGGGAAAATATGATACATCCACTTACAATTTCACCAAAAAAAATTATGAAGTTGGGAAGACACCTGTTGTTAGTCCATTATACAAGGGTTTTAAGAATTTATCTCCTTTTTAAATATTTGAACAAGCATTTATTACTTAGAGAGTCCCATCTGGTGGACGAATTAGCCATTTGGATTGTTTCTATTCATTTAAACTAAATTCATTTAATTCCCCTTGTGCCACCCCCCCACCCTGTTATCCAGCAAAATGTCTAAAATGTTAACACTAACAACTGGGATTCAGGATGTTGAAGTTTTAAGAATCTGAGGGGGGGGGGAATCCTTTTCCTCGATAAAATTACAGACCGTAAAGACCTCTTCCTCAAAAGACAGAGTGCAGATTTCACAAATAATTAAAACTGGAACTGATAAGCTGTCATCATCATAAAGCCAGGACTTAATAACCTGCACTTAACACTTAGAATAAGAGATATTTTGCCTGTAAAAATGAAACACAAGATTGATTTTTGCTCCAACACCTCCAGACATCAGTTGTCAATTAAAGTTATGTTCTCCAGCTTCTGTGCATCATCTTATAAGAGGAGGCCCAAATCACCTCTCTTCTTTTAATTACTCCATATTTATAGATGGTAGGGCAGCTGCGCTATAAGCAAACCTGTGGCAGATGTTATCCACTGTTTCTCATGCTGGGGGAAAAAATGATCTTCTCATACAATCTACCAAACTGGTAAAGACTTTAGAACATCACAAGTCCCAACACCTTCCATCAATACCTAGTTTCTGATGAGTTTACCAACCATAAATCGTTTTCCTGGATTCACAGTTTTCATTTTCTTCATGTATCACAAGAGTCGCTTATTTAAGAAATCACTTATTTAAGAAGCCTGGGCCCTCTTAATCATCATCATCATCATCATCATCATCACTCAAACCTAAAGGATAGATGACTGTATTTGTTATCTAAAGATCATTTTCTTTCTACAAAAATACCCCAGATAATACCTTGGTATCTCCAAGCAACATCAAGGAAGCATCCTTTTAAAAAAAAAAATCCCAAGAGAACTGTAACCAATCAGAACAATCAATGCTGAGCTAGCCACCAATAGGTGGTGTCTACATAAAGATGTATCCCAGCTGAGCCATGCAATATTAAGTGACAAGTGCATATATAGAAATGAATACAGATATACCCAAGGCAGTTTGCATAATTTGGGCAGAAGTGAAACAGGAAATTAATCCCAGGAATGGTGCTTTTGCTAATTTGTATATTTGAGGGAGCTGACATAATAACAACAACAAAAACAATAAACAACAACAAATTATTATTTCAGGAGGGGGGGGGATCTGATATTTACCTAAACATTCATATCTGGCCCTGTGCGTGTCCAAATTCTTTTCTGCAAATTATCAGTTGAAATTTGCAAAAGATGGGGAAAGTGTCTTGGGGGGAATCCGAATTCTCTATTCCTCTGGCACCAAACATCCATTTGGGCAAAGAATGCTGACTTTAAGCCAGCTAAAGGCAAAACATGCCTCGCCCTGCAGAGTTTAACTTGGTAGCCATTTTTTTCTCAAAAGGCCAACATACTTTCAGTTCCCCTCTGTGATCAAAATTAAGATACACCAGTCACTTTTGCCAGGTTTCAAAGCAAGATGCATTTTTACCCCCTCGCTGATGGACAAGTTCTATAATCCTTGTTCAAGTTTAAGACACAGGCAAAAGCATTTAAAAAAAAAAAACATTCTTAAAAAAAAAAACTTTTATCCAAAGTTTCAGATCACCTTCCAATTTGACAAAGGGATGTTGCTTCCTCCCAGACTGCTAGTGGGGAATAAAATCTGAATTTCCCACCTAATTTCTCTGAACCTCACAGGGGGGGGGCAGGGGGGGTGAGGACAAACTGGAAAACCAAAAATTGCACTCACCACCCACAGTAGAGAAAATATGAACTCGAGGCTTTTTCATATAATGTGCCTTCAAAAGTAGCAGCAAAATTGTTATTGTAACTTGCAGGAGGACCAGTTTCAGATCAGTTGATAATGGAATCGGCTTACAAGTCTTATCTTGATATGCAATTTCTCATTAACACGCATTTTTTGGGTCAATATTGTAGAACATCCTATGGAAGTAACTGCAAAATTAGCAGCACATTGATGCTTTTTTGGCAAGGCTGCCTGGAAGGCATGGTGCAAAAAATTCAAGATTTGGACCAAGAAAAGGCAATCTACATTTTGTCTATTTTTATGGGTATTGCATATAAAAAATAGGTGGAGCTTCACTCGTGCCATTGCAGCCGCCATCTTCAAATTTTTGGACCCAGTCCTGAGAATGATGTAGGTTCTTGTTTCTACTGTTTCCACATCCTTTTTAAAAATGACTGCATTACTGAGATTTTTTTTTTAATTATCTAGAGTCAAACGCCTTTTTTTTCCTGCTGCCAATGGGACATTGTCTTCAACTAGTAGGCCAAGCAAGCACTGGTTGAGGTAGTCCTCACAACCATATTTAAGCCCAACAACTCTGTTTCTAAGAGAAACATTATGTGAATTTGCCCAGTTTTATGGCTTTTTTTGCCACAGTTCTTAAGTGAATCTGGTTTCCCACCCTTGACTTTGCTTATAAGAAAGTCACAAAAAATTACATGACCCCCAGACATTGCAACCACCATAAATATGAGTCAGCTCCCAAGTGCCTGTATTTTGATCACGTGATCATGGGGATGCTACAACGGTCCTAAGTGTGAAAATCGGTCATAAGTCATTTTTCCCCCAGTGTTATCTTAACCTTGAACAGCCACTAAGACCTGTACAAGATCTCCATCAATGAGGGAACCAAACCACTAACAGGAATCCTATAAATTCTGCCCCAGAAATTGGAACGATTTTCCCAGCGTTTCTCAATCAGGGCAACTTGAAGATGCGTGGGCTTCATTCCCAGAATTCCCCAGCCAGCCTTGGGTAATTCTGGGAATTTCAGAGCAGGGTTCTTCAAAACAAAAAAAAATTGCTAGCTGTCCAACAAAGGAAAATTAGATGGGGATTTCACTCGAGTGTGTGTGTGTTGGAATGCCAAATGCACGATTGCTTTAAAAAAAAAAAAAAAGTCAAAAGAGACTCTCAATCCACGCCTCTCTTTTCTTCTCTACAGCTGGATAGAATCATCCGTCGCTTCCTTTCGAAACAGCCCTGATTCCAAGAAGCCAGGAAATCGTGAGCTCGGCCTACCCAGACGAAATGGCAACTGTTGTCCTCTTCCTTTTATTACCTCAGTCCCAATTTCGCAGCAGCGCAGATCGAGCCACAGCTGTTCGAGGAGAAGCAGCGGCTCCTTTGGTGTTTCTCAATCTTTTAGCCCCCAGAAGCCGCGCGGGACTTCCAACTCCCAGAGTCCTTCAGCCCTGGGGAATTCTGGGAGCTGAAGTCCCACACGCCTTCAAGTGGCCAGGGGTTGAGAAACACCAGCCTAGCCCTAGACAATCATCCCCAGAGTTGGGCCACCGTGACAGAGTCGGTCTTGAAGCGGATATGATGTTAGGATGCTGGGCAGGCTTTTAACCGAAGGAAAATAAAATCCAACAGCAGTTTCGTTCCCCTTCTCTTAATCTCTAGTCACATATTCTCTTTTAATAGGGGACTTTTCTTATTTATAACTGTAGGCTACCCTTTGGGCCAGTCGTGATATTGATCTTTTATCATCCAAGGAATTAATCTATGGATTTGTCTTTCAACAAAGCCCCTCCTGAAACAGCCCACATTTATTTTCCTTCCTGTCTGCCTCTGTCATTTTTCTCCCCCGCTCTTTTCCTTATTCCCTTCATTTATTCCTATCTCCTTTCTTCCTCTCTCCCTCCCTTTCCCCTCTTATCTTTCTCCCTCCCTTTCCCCTTTCTTTCTCCTCTCTTCCTTCCTCTCTCCCTCCTTTTCTCCTTCCTTCCTTTCTCCCTCCCTTTCTCCTTCTTTCCTTTCTCCTCCTTTCCTTGCTTTCCCTTCTTTTCCTCTCCCTCCCTTCCTTCTCCTTTGTTCCCTCATCCCCTCTCTTCCCTTCTTGTTGCCTACTTTGCCCTTCTATTTAGAATCCACTTGTAATAACCACTTCAGTAGTACCCACATAAAAACAACTCAACGCTCAAAATATTAAAAGCCAGCAGCTCTGAAGTTGTTTCAAAATGTTCTCAAAATAATGGCTCTGAAGCACATGCCTCTTTAATTCCCATTATCCCTTTTACTTCCTGGTGGAGTGAATAATATGGAGGATTCTGCCCCCCCCCCCCTGCAAAAATCATAACTCTGCTATCCCAGATTATCCATCCTCTCTATCTCTCTCAGGCCAGCATTAGCAATACTCTGAAAAACAACCCAGAATGCCACACAGCTACATCTGGATATTAAAATTGAGAATATCAATTACCAATCCATTAAAGCAAAGCCAAAATCCATGGACAGTAAGAATTTAATCCTATTCAGGGACTGAAATCTGAGCCAATTGAAACAGACAGGCAAGGAAATCTACAGGGCTCTGGAGAAGCGTGATTATTTGGACAAAAAAGTTCTCACAAGGAAGGACAGAGAGAGAGAGAGAGAGAGAGAGAGAGAGAGAGAGAGAGAGAGAGAGAGAGAGAGAGAGTGTGTGTGTGTGTGAGAGAGAGAGAGAGAGAGAGAGAGAGAGAGAGAGAGATTGGGGGGGGCACATTATTAGTGAAACCAGTTGCAATAATGAAACCAATTGCATTAATGAATCCAATTGCATTGGTAGTAACTGAAAAGAATCAGGCATCTCAAAAACAGGCTATTTTCAAAACCCAAATTCTAGATCCCTCTACAAGATGGTCACGGCTTGAAAAATTGCATTTTCTGGAGACGTTTGCTATTCATGCAACGAGGAACTAACTTCCTGGTTTTTCACAAAGCTGGTTGCTAACTGTCAGCTGTCATCCCATCACAGGGAAAGACTGCCTGCAGAATAAACACCACAGCCTATTTATTGATTCTTAGTAAAAAACAAACAAACCTGTACCCCTCACTCTCTTGCTTTCCTTTTAATCTAGCACAATTCGGATCCATTAGGTTACAGGGACAACGTTCTGACTCAAAGCATCGTTCAGTTAGATTTTAGATTTTTAACACAGGCAATTGTACACATTTGTATGTGGGACACTCCTTGATGCAAGTTGACCAAACAACTACAAAAATAAATAGGAAGCAAGTCTGCAATACACACAACACCTGGGACCTACAAGGGTTCACATCAGGTTGTGCCAGGGCCTACATGGCAAAAACCAGGAAGACAAAAAATACAAAGATATGTATGCAAGACATTGTATTTATTGAGAATGCAAAGTGTACCTTAACCACAAAGTACTGAAGAGGAAAAGAAAGAGAAACAGGCCCTGAAAAGTAAAGCTGATTCCAAACTCAAATCTAATAAAAGGAGTTTTTAATAAATTCTTCTAGTCCATGTTTTAAAACCTACGGTAAAATATTTGGTTAACTGAACTTGAAAACTGTGTCATTAAAAGCTTGTTAATGCATGTCTAATTTGTTTCACATTTAAACGGGAGATCAAAGTACAATAAAATAAATATTCAACCATATCTAAATTATTCCAGAAATGCTTGATTGTTTTAAGCCTTTTTTTTAAAAAAAAATATTCCATTGCTTTTGTTTATATTGTTTCAATTAGACGAGTTTTGCCTTTGCTGATTGTTCAGTATTTTGGCTACAGCACTATTAAAAGTTCAGGATTTAGGTTTACTAAATAAACATTTATTTTGTCTTAAGGAGTCCTCAGATATAGGCTGGGAATCCAACCCATACAACTATAATACGGTAGTTGGGTTTTTAAATTAAGGCTATCCATTTCATGTAAACTGTCAAACTTCCAAAGTATTCAGGGCAGCAATATAAACCCAATCATCGAAACTGTCAGGAAAAACGCAGAATATTTTTGAAAATTTTTTTGTTTAAACTCTGTTGTCCACACTTAAGTTCAGTGAAAGGAATTTGGGCCTTATTTTAAACAGATAAGGCCCACTGAATTCAACGTTTTTTCAATAAAGCAACAGATCAAACAGGATTTGAGAAAAGTGACCCAAACAACATTTTTAGCTACTGATATTTATTTTATCAAATAATTTCAGGTAAACTGTTTACAGACACGGACACATACTGGCCAAGGGGAAAAAAACCAGTTTTTTACAGATGTACAAATTCTACCATTCTTTAAAAAAAAAAAAATGCTTACACAAAACAGAGCTAGCCTTTGCAAAATAAATAATAAGAACCTTTTTGCAAAGGGACACCTAGGATCTAATCTTCCTGCCCTCTTTGATCTGTTATCCAATCTGTAACAATTTTAGTCAACTACTCCACCCCACCCCATGGCTAATAGAAAACTGGGAGGGGGGGGGGGGGGAGAGAACGAAAGTTTTAAAAAAATAATAATAAAAAAACCACCAAACCAAACCAGAGCATTTGTCAATTCCCCATCAAAGCACTATCTGTCAATGATGGGGAAGGGAAAATCAAAGTTAACGAAAGCTCTCCAGCTGCGAGGTTGAAGCTTGGCAAAAAGCAGCGGTGCCGGGGAGTTGCAAAACGCAGAGATGTTTCCTGCAAACGCCATCTTGTTGCAGTTTCCCTGGGTTCCAAGCACAAAACATCCATTCATTTCCAGAAAAGAAAAAAAAAATAGAAAAGAAAAAAATAGGAAGGGGAGAAAAAAAACCGGGCGAGGGCATGTAAAAAAGCACACTCTTCCTGATGTGCAGGGACCAAAACATTGTTCAATTCTTCCTCTTAAAGTAAAAATAAAATAAAACACAGAAAGGAGGGGACGGGCTTAAGATGAGATCCGTTTTGTCTGCATGTTCAATTTTTTTCTTCTTCTTTCGGAAAGGCAGTAACAGGGGTTTATTTACAAGCTTGGACTGGTCAGGAAAGCATCGCAAAATGTGCCACAGCCTGCTTTTGGGGCTGCACCCCCAAAAGACCCAGGAAAAAATAAAATAAATCAAGGTCTTGGGGGTTCGATTTGGGGGGTGGCTGTAGGTTTCCTTCCCATCTCCAGATCCCGAAAAGCAGCCAGCCACCTGCTGGCTCCCCATTTTTTTCAGAAAGGGTTTAAAAAAAAAAATATTGCAAGCAGCGAAGAGGCAATCTCAGGACTCTCATCTTTTACATAAAGAGATGGTGAGAAAAAATCACACACATTAAATTTTTAGCTGATTGTCAGAAATGACAAACGGGCAGCCTGGAACGGGTCTGTACATCATTCCCTGGTGCTTTTGCTCAAGAAATCCGTCGTCCTTCAGATTTACAGTTTCTTTAAAACCATGCAAAGCTCCCAGCCTTCCCCTCTCCCACCCTCATTTTAAAAAGCCAAAGTTTTTTTTTTAAAGACCCCCTTACTCCGCCCCAAGCCACCTTCCCTAATTTGCATTGCTACTTAAAAAAGGAAAGCCTTAAAAAAAAAAACAAAAAAAACAATCCTTCCGCATCCCCTTAGTAACCACAAAGAGCTGAAACACTGATGGCAAAAATAATTACACAACGCCTATCAAAACAGAGAAGCAACTTGAAACAAGGATTTTAAATTAAAAAAAGACAGCCCAAATTGCACAATTAAAACAGCAATAATAATAATAATAATAATAATAATAATAATAATAATAATAATAATAATAATAATAATAATAATAAAAAACAACAACACAGTGTCTCTCACCCCTTGGTGCCCCACAAAGCATTTTTTTCCTACCATGGGAGGGGAGGAAGCAGCAAAATTTCCATTATTTTTTTTTTAGAGCCCCTTCCTTCAGCCAAAACTTAGACCGGTGCTCTGGTTTCGGTTCCTTTCAAGCAGTCAAATCTTCCACCATTATACCAAATGCACATAATACTCTGGAAAATTTCTTCCAAGCATATCTTCCCCCCACCCCCCTGTGGTTTGGCACCTCTTCCTTCCCACTTTTCCTGCCTTTCCAGGGGCAGAAAGACCCTCCCTCTTCCCCCCCCCTCCTATCTCTGCCTACAAGGAAGGGCTCCCCTTTTTCCCTGATGCTCCAAAATGGGAAATGGGTGGGCCGGTGATGAAGACAATGAAAAAAAGGGGGCGGTGGGGCGGTGTGGATTTCTTGATTTCCCTATGTCAGCAATCTGGGGAGGGGAGGGGGGAAAAAGGCTGGGCTTCTTTCCCACTCCCTCCCTAGACTGGAAGAAGGGACCACAATTCTGAGATTTAGGGGAGGAGAGAGCAAAATGGAGGGGTTAGAGAAAGGATGTGCAGCGGTTGGTTGTATGTTGGGGGGGGGGGGTTTGAAAAGGCGAAGAAAAGCAGAAGTGGAGAAAAATGGCCAAAGGAAGAACGGAGGGAAAGACAGGGTGGCGGTGGAGAAGAGGGGAAAACAGGAAAGGAGGGGGGAAGGAGAAGAGAAAGGAAGAACATTTTAGTCACCCAGAGGGAGGGAGGGAGGCTTTTTTTAAAAAAAACGGAAGAGAGAATAAAAATGAAAGAAGATATCTCAGGGTGGGGAAGAGCGAAGGATGGGAAGGGGAAGTGGGCCCCGAAGGAGAAAGGAGCCTGGGTATCACCTCCCCATCTTTTTAAAAATAAAATAAAATTAGGGGAGCATGATTTGGCTAAAATGGAAAGGGGGGGGGGGCTGGTGGATTTCCATAAGGAGACGCCCTCTCCCAAAAGACAAGGCCAAAAAATCACAGAGCAGGATGGAAGAGGAGAGGATTGAAGTCTGTTAAAAATCAAGAAATGAAATGATTAATTAGGGTGGGGAGTGGGG
>JANHFR010002658.1:165745-179018 GCA_032468015.1 Mimophis mahfalensis | reverse complement strand
AAGCCGCCCTGAGTCTTCGGAGAAGGGTGGGATATAAATGGGATTAAAAAATAAATAAAAAATAAAAAAAATTATTATTATTATTTTAATCAAATGATGTATGACCATGATAGTCAGGCTCCATTATGACGGTTGTATTTCAAGGACTGCTTGTATAGATAAATCTCCCTTCCTTTGTACCAGCTTGAGAGAGAAAGGAAGAATTTGGTGTCTTCAATTATCTTGCAGAGAAGGATTAGAATTTCAAGATCTTAAGCCAATGTGACTGATTAACTATGGTTTTTAACTTAATACATTGTGTAAACCTAGCCAGCTGTGGTTCCTTAGTAAACCATGATTAAACCATGATTAATAAACCATGACCAGTATGTAACCTAGAGCTGTATTGTTTTGTTCAGAGGGCACTTCAGCTAATTTACATAAAAAGTACTGCAGAGTTTGGGTAAAAATCGTAATTAATTTAACTTAATTTTATTTATAGGCCGCCCTACTCCTGAGGGACTCTGGGCGGCTTACAACATTGAAAAACACATACAAATACAATAAAAAACTGTAGTTGTTATATTGTTTCCTTAAAGCATGGTTGGTTTGTTCTTCAGTCAACACAGACAATAATACAGAGGTACTGATATATTCAAAGTCTGGTGGTTTCTAATTTCAGTCGTTTCACATTATTCTCTGGGGACCTCACTTCGTGCTTCTCTCCGAATAAGCAACATTAAATTCCATCAATCGTCTGTTGAGAATTTGCTTTAGGAAAAGCGTGTTTTCCAACTAAGGAAGTCATAATAACACACTAAACGATCCCGTAGAATGATTGCCATCCTTTAAATGTGTGCTCTGCTAATTAGAAGGAGAAAAATTGTGACTGAGGGAATAAATAGCCAGCTCTACGCGGCGGCAGTATTCTGATTTTCGGTGCTTTATTTTTATGCGAGATGGAGTTACACTCAGGTTTGTGAAGGGAAGGGTCTCTGGGCCCCAGAATAATTCTTTTTCAGCCACCAAGTGTCCCTTCTCCTCCGTTCTGAAATGTATACGTGAATTCCCACGATCTCCAAACCACCCTGTTTGAAAACAAGGGGGCGGGAAACTTTTTTAAATCAGAGAGTTGCACGAACGGATTGCTTCCATAAATAACCTTATTTTTCTTTCTTTCTTTTTTAAATAGGTGATCCCTGTACCATTTCGTCCCAGATGGAACTGGAAGAAGCCTTTCGTTTGTATTGTCGCTACAGAGAGGAAGGGCTTATTATTCATGGCAAGTTTTGAGACGTGTAGTTTAGCTATCGTTTTGAGCTATAGCTTCTCAGATCAGAAATCCTGCTTTGATTCTTCTGTTCTGTCTTCTTTCTCAAGCAAAGTCAGAATGCAGTGTTGAGGCCTCTTCTTTGGATCGGTGTTGAACAACAAGATCTAATCCTTACCCCCTTTTAGACTTATAACACAATCCTGTCTACCTACCTCAACAAATAACCAGATCTGCCTTGTTGTCTCTTTGGTACCCAAATTTCTTTTCTCTGTCTTGGCTCTGGAACATTTTCCGAAGACGACCCTTCAAACTTCTTTGAGGGCTTCCTTGTTGAAGATGGTCCCTTTCCGGGGAAAGGCCTTTACCATAGGAGTCTCTTGGCCTATTTTAACCAAATCACCCTTTTACAGGCTTTTAACGCTTGTTAATTTTCACCTGCATGCTTCATTGCTATTTCCTTGCCTTACAACTTTGGTTTTGACCTTAGGAGCCACGTAACCATTTGATCAAGCAGAATTGGTGTGTAAATGTCTTAAACGATAAAATAAACGAGATGTAGTGACAATTACAAGCTGTTTGGTAAAAAAAAAACCCACAAAAATCATAGGAATTTATCTTCTGCAGCTTCTTAAGTATATTGTTCTGGTTCGAATTGATCTTGAATGGGTGCTGCTACAAAGCTGAGAATGCTCCTTGCTCATTTTTTCCTTTTCTGGGGTTATTTTCACTGCCAATAACTCCTTTTGTGCATATTGCTTTGACAAACCCTGAATTCCTTTCAGTCACTGGGGTCTGCAAAGAATTCTCATGTTTTTAGAGTCCCAGTTTTGCGATTAAGGAAGTAGTCTGTCACTCGCGGTTTATTCAGAAGACTGAATTAGCTAGGAAACCCTTCTCTGTAGGAAATATATATATTTATGATGCATATTTTATGTTTTGATGCAGTTTTCCCAAGCATTCCAGAACAGCCTGGTATGCGGTGTCCTGGAGAAGATCGTAAGTATTGGGGCACAAAACTCGAGGGCTTTTAGAAAGTTTTAGTGCACCCCTTCCTCTTTGGATTTCCCTTCAAAATATTTCTGGCCTGCAAAGTCAAAATGGCAATGTAGTTGTCATGCTTTGCTAGGCAGAAATTTGCTCACATGTAAATAATATTTAAATAGAGTGTTGTTTTATTCAAATGACCCCAAGGTGTTCGTGTAGCAATCATCTGCATTCTTTTTTTTCAAGCAGCATTTTTTATTTCACCCTGGAGTGTATTGGCTGCTTTATACCACGATAGCAAAATTCCAGGAAAACTTCAGAAAGGTGCATTATTGTGTGTGCATTCTCTAAGTTGTAACCTTCTCAGCGGTTGTAACACACCAAGTGTGATCCATTGTGCAGTTTTTTTGAGTCGCACAGAGCCATTGATTGACTTGCCTGTGTAGATAACGCAGGGATTCGAATGAAGTTGCTCTAACCTATTTTGTAAACAGCTAGCCGCACCCACCTATATTAATAAATTATGGATTAAAAGGGGGAAAGATAATCCAATTTATGTAAATCTTCCCTCTAAGGAGGTAATTCCTGTGAGAAAGTGCTTGACAAGATTTTGCTTGTAGCTCTGTCCTAATTTCCATTTGCTTTTCATTTAGGGACAGCAGGGAAATAAATACATTTTAAAATGTATATAAAGAAAAGCAAGAAATTTTTGGCGAGTCAAAACAGTTCAGAGTTGCATCCGCTGGTTTTATATGGCTTAGGAATATTATTCACTTCAGCTGTCGATGCAACATTATTGATTCAAGCTAAAACTTACAACAAAGAGAATGGAAAGAGGGTTGCTATACCTTACAAAAGGACTAAAGGGTTATATGAGAAAAAAATGATCCACAATACTTTAATCCTATTTAATTTGTTAATGTGTTGGGACTCTGATAATTTAGCCCAGGCTAACAGGAGAAAGTTTATTACTACCAGTAAGATTATATTCTCTGGCTATCAGACCAGGTAACTTTCCCTTAACCTAAATCTAAAACTTGAATCCTATGTCAGAAAAAAGTGTCAATTAAAACTGTTGATATGGCATATCTTCCTTTAAACGCTAGCACCTCGATAGAGTCCCAAGTAATGTGTTTTCTTTAAACTAAAGTTTTAAGAGCAGGAGGGAAAATGCTCTTCTAATAATATTTGCGATCAGGCTGAGTTTGCTTCTTGGAATGATCGATGGATGCATTTGCAAGGATACTTAAAACAGATTGGCCAGAGTTTCCTGGTCAATTTTCTGAGGATTATGATGTTGTGTCTGTCCATTCAGTTGTGTCTGACCCTTGGCCATATTATGGGCCAGCTCTGATGGTCTCCAGCCACCGTGTTCTTTGGTGGCCTGGGTTCCTTTTACCTCAAACTCTTCCAATTGCTTTCTCCAGAGAATTCTCACACCTGAGCTGACCAAAATAAGTCAGAAACCGTTTTGTGATTTTGCCTCCCAGCGACAAATCTGGTGTTAAGTGTCCCAATGCTTGCTTGTTAGTCACCTTTGTTGCTTGGTTGTTAGTCATATTTTCAGATGAATGGACTTCCAAGTCCCACAATTCTCCAGCCAGGGAACTGAAGCCCACCCCTCTTAAAATGGCCAAGATTAAGAAACACGATTTGAAAGATTTGTTTGGCTGGAGAAGAACTTAAAGTGTGTGGGGGAAATCTATAAGGAGGAACTGTAAAGTTAGATTGCATTTAAAACCGTCAATCATTTTACTGGTACAAATCTTACTTGCTTTAGGAAATAGGTTAGCTAAACTAACGTTACTCTGTGGTAAGATGGGCAGCCAATAAATCTGAGAAATAAAAGATGGGTGGAAAAATAGCCAAAAATTGAGCAGTCCTACAGTCATGTAAATCTAATTGGCTAAGACTAGTTTCAACACAGACAAATGAATTGTGATAGCTAGGAAATTTTGGGGGGGGGAATTTAAGCCTGTTGTAGCTGTGCTACTGGTTGAATACATGTCTTGCCACAGAAGGGCGAGGACTCATGGCACCACCTCTCCGTAGCAGTGGTGGGGAAAAAAAGAATCAGATCTGTTAAAGAGTTGACCCACCTGGTCTAGAGCTGAACCCGTGGCAATAACGATCAGCTACACTTATTAAAGATATCTCCACGGTGGCATCTCCCAAAGTGGCTTGATTTGACAGTCCCATTATAAATTATGGATTTGTATAGATTAGCGTAACTGGCTTGACCTAATTCTTCACTGATATGTGTAGGAAGCCTGCTCCCCCGCTGCTTCCAGTGGTCAGCTTGAATTACACATAAAATATTTGGAAAGACTGCTTTAGAGAAGACAGCTGATAAATGTCTAGGAGATGCACTAAATTAAGACCATATATTTCATCATCCTCTGATTCTGAAAAAGGTGTCTATCCTCAGGAATCAACGTGAATTAATGGCATTAATTTCCGACTATTAGCAGCTAATATCTGCAGCGGTGTTGTATAAATCAGTTTGTTTCAATTTATGTCATCATTAGAGGCTTTTAAACCTCCCAATAATTTCCTTCTGCACGCCCTGTGGATCTGTCTATAGAATAGTCTGTGCTCCATCATACTTCTATAATTCTCACTAAAAATAACTCGGGTAAAGCTCGTTTTAATTGAGCCTGAAATTCTCACTCATTCTCCTGTCTGGTTGTTTACAGCAAGCCATATTTAAATTTCTCTGCCTGGGGATTATTTTGGGAGACCGGAGCGAGAAATTTCAATTCTCCGTTTCCCTCAAAATAGGCTGCCGCTTAAAATTAGCAATCTGTTAGTACAGGTTAATTTTCTAGAATGGCAAGGAAAATACGGACATTCTGGAATGAATTGAACAGACAGTATGTGGTTAATTTTCCCTCCCTTCTCTTTATCATGAAAGGAGATTTTGTTTGTATTAGGCTGTTACACAATGCTTACATTTACGGCTGTGTGAAGTAAACACTCTTTGGGGGGGGGCGTTTGCCGTTTTTTAAGGGTCCCTTCCTCCAAAATTTCTTGCAGACCTTTGAATTCACATCATTTCCCAGTGTGATTTAACCAAAAAAAAAATTCAGACTAGGAATATTCTTTCGGTAGGACTGTGTGGCAAAAGATACGACTTGTTTTTAGCTACAGGCACGACCAACGATTGACCTCAAATTCCTGTCATTAAATGAGACAGTGGTTGAGCAAACCGTGCCCCATTTTTCTTGCCACTGTTGTTGAGTGAATCACTGCAGTTGTTAAAGCCACTCATGCGGTTGCTAAGTTGAATCCGGCTTCCCCAATGACTTTGGTTGACGGAAGGTCGCAAAAGGGGGATCATGTGACCCCGGGACTCTGCAACCGTCACAAATACGAGTCCAGTGTCTGAATTTGGATCCCATGACTGTGGGGATGCTGTGATGGTCGTTAAGTGTGAAAACCAGCCGTAAGTCACTTTTTCCCACGCCCGCTGTAACTTTGAACGGTCGCTAAACGAACGGCTGCAAGTCCCTGTACCTCAGAACTTTTATGGATTGTCTCGTCCTTCTAAAATTTTTTTAAAAAGGGCATTTTGTTATTGGTTTTAGGGCTTCCTTGGGAAACGCTTGTAGTCCACGGGTCGTAAGTGTGAAGAATGGTCACAAGCCTGTTTTCAGTGCCGTTGTAACTTGGAACAGTCACTAAACGAACTGTCATAAGCGAAGGGCTACCTGTACATTTGCAGCCACGTCATTTTCAAGTAAAGCCGACTTCCCAGTTGCTCGTCATCGTCCCCCCCAAAAAAACTCCCTGGGAATCCCCTCTCTATTCCCTCCCCTCTACTTCCTGTTTGTCTTCAACACTGTGTAAAGATGCTTCTCCCTCCAGGATTTTGTGGCGCGCGGCCACATTGGTGCGGAGGGCGATATGATGAAAACTGTGCCTTCTGATTTTTAGGAGAGGAGGGGGGGGCTTCCTTGGGGATGGGCTCATGGCCGCTGCTGGCTTCTGTATCCAGATCAAAAAGGACCCCTCTTAGGCAGGCTGAGAATCCCCTGCTCAGCTGTGGAGGCCTAAGAGCCCCGGATTTAGGCTGAACGTTGGGAAATCGACACCCCATGGCGCTCAAAATATATGCATTATTTTATCTGGGGTTTAAGCCCTGGGGATGCCTTACTGTCTCTGCATTGGGGGGAGAAACAATGTACCTTAAATGATCTTGCTTCCAGATTCCATCCTCCACTGGCTCGCATCCTGTCTATCACCGGCCCTCCTTACATCCCAATCCGTTCTCCTCCCTCCCTCCCTCTCCTCCCCTCTTCCTGGACTCTTGCCGACGTACCCTTCCCCTTCGGCACCTCTCCGTAACATTTGGGGGAAACCGAGGCGTGCTTTTTCTGTCCTCACCTCCCCAGCATCCATGCCGTGTTTTAGTTTGCGCCTCGGCTGCCAGCGAGAGCCTCCCAAGGGGGCCAGTCCAACCCGTGCCTGGATACATGAGGCAGGGATGTGAAAGAACTGGATAACCAGCCTTCCATTAAATATTGGCTCTTAATATTTCGGCTTCTTCCCGCCCGCCCGTCGTCCTTTTTTTGGGGTGGGGGGGCGGGGTGTCTTGCAGCAGCCAAGCCATGGATTAGCCGGCAAGCAGCGCCTGGCAGCATCCTTCTACTGCATTGTAAAGCATAACAAATTACATGCGGAGGAAGGAAAGAACTCAAACCCAGTGAGTAACGCTTCCAAAAACCCCCACCCCCCCTTTCTCGATTTCCTGTGTTTTTACTGCAATTGTTTGGGCAATGCAGGCGGTCTGGGCACGCAGGGCGAGGGATTGTAGCATCGAGGGATTGTAGCATCGGCAGCGTCGGCGGCAGCACCGGGCATGTGTTGGGGTGGGCCAGTCCACCTTGCCCGTCGCCGCGGTTGCAACCCACACAGATCTCGCCTGCTCCTGGGATGTGGCTGAGACAGCTCTGAGAAAGACGGGGAGGCGGGGAGGATTTGCCCTAAAAAGACGTGCTCTCGCCAGGTGACGGGCTTTGGGGAGGGTGGGGGGAGAGGGAGACCAGACAGAGGCGTCTGCGGAGGTATGCTGCTCGCCGGGACCGATGAAGGAGATGTACCCAAAAAAACCTGACGGTATGTCTGCGCCCTCGGCCTGTTTTAGGGTGAGGAGGGGTGCTCATCACCCTCCGGTTTGGGTTTCTGACATATTTCCGAAGCTGCTTTGGAAAAAGAGCGGGCGGCGTTTCCACCGCCAGCGTCCAGGAGAATAGGATGGTACTGCATTGCTACATCAGGCGACATCGATCCGTTGAATGGGCAAATTGGATTTTGTGCAGGAGAGCCGGGGCTCACCCACGGTCACTTTTTAATCTGGCTTATTATTCCCACCCACCCCACCCCCAGCCGAGAAACTGGAGAGAAGATGCTTTCGGTTGTTGTTATTGTTGCCGCTGTGCACCAGGGGTTTTCTTATTCATGCCCTTTTTAGACATGGGTTCCTTGGATGTGATCAGGGGAGGATTTAATTGGATTTCTTGGCAGGAGTCTCGGGCCTGTGTGTTTATTTTATTTCCACCTCTGACTTGCTTTGTCCGATACAGGTTTAATGTTTGTCTCCGCTGACAATGTCAGTGTCCCTTTGCCGGATTGAGTGCCAAGGAAATTGTAACTCCTTGCGTGCTCTTCTGGTGCTTAGACATTATTTTCCCGAGGGGCCATCGGTTGTGTCTTCCAGAGGATGCTACGCATTGTTATCTGGAGGGATAAAGTAATAGTAGGGTCCAGGATGTGAATTGTCTCTCCGTTCCTGGCCTGTAAACACGGTGTGACTCACAGCTTTTCCCTTCAATTGTTGCCGTATTCGCAGCCATGCTTAGGTTATTCAGAGCACGTGAATGAAACCCTTCCTCCCGTGAAGAAAAGAAGCAAAAGGAGCGTGAGAGATGATGAGGCAACTCTAGTGATAGCAGAGAGTAAACCTTTTGTACTACAACTAGGAAGGCAAAACGGGGGGAATCGGTTTGCGTGGGGTGTGTGAGGAAAATTGAACCGGCGCCTTTTCTGAAAATATAAATAAATTTGCCGACTGTATTGCAGCTATTCGGGGCTTCCGATTCCAAATCTGCTCCCCCCCCCCCATTTGAAACAGATTCTTTATTTTGGAAGAGAAACGCAGGCCTTTAATAGGATAATTTCCATCTGATGTTTGCGATTACCTAGTTGGAAGCGTTTATATTTGGGGCGACAGCGAAAAAAGCTCTCATTCTTTCTTCCTTTTCTTTTTTTTCCCCCATTCCCCAAACCACGGGAATTTTTTTCCCTAGGAAAATTCTGCTTTTGAAGTCCCAAGGGCTTTTTGAAATGATCTTTATTTATTGATCCCATTTATATGATCTGGGCATGAGTTTGCTGTTTATAAGGGAAGCCCAACCTTTTTGGACTCTGGAATGCGTGCGGTTGGTTCCTGAAAAGGATCTTTGTTGGTTTTGAATTCTCAAGAGTGCACATCTATCCTGATTTATTTCTTTTTAACACTTCGAACTTACAGAGGCAGCGGGGTTATTTCGAGCATTGGGGTTTGGTTTGTATAATCACCACCACCACCACCACATACAATTAGGTGTTGATGCTGTGTAATTGTTTTCTTTTTTCCTCTAATGCCAAGCATGTTAGTTCTGTCTCTTAAGGCCTGGGATATAAATAACTTCTTCTGATTTGTAAATATTTTAACTTCAATCAGCCTGGGGATGATTTCCACGCCTGATTCGAGCGAAATACAAGTTAGGCTAACGATGGCCCGCTTTGAGGGGTCTTTGGTGAGCTTGCTTGCTTCCTTGCAGACATTTCATTACCCAACTAGGTAACATCATCAGTTCCAGTTAAGGAATGGGATTTGTTTTCCGTTTATATTCTGATGGCTTGTCTTTCTGGGTGGGTGGGCGGTTGGGATTGTTTAGTCGGGCTGTTTGTTTGCAGTTTCTTGATTGCTTAATTGTTGGTCTGATGTTAACCTTGGAGTTAATCTGTGCTGATCTGCATTCCAATTACTGGTGTTGCTGGAGTCTTTCTTTCTTGGGCTGGTCAAGACTGTCTCTTTTGCATAGTTGCTGATAATGTCTGTGTGTCTATTGGTGGCTGATTTGTTAAGTAAACAGGATTATTCCATCCGTGTTGCGTTGTGTGGGTGACGCTTGTGTCCCCATCCCAGCTTCCAAGCCATCTCCGTTAAAGATTATACAGCCCCTCTCATGTTTATGTTGCCATTGTTTCTTGAATGCTCTTTTGTCAGACTGGATCACAACTTGCTGGCGTGCCAGTTATTTCAAATGGCAGCTATGCTGAATCTGCTCTTTGAAGGAAAAAAAAAAGTACTTTTTTTCCCTTTACGTACAGCGGAATCACAAACAAAACCGGGATCTCAAGGTTCCTTTCTTGGTCAAAAGGGTCAAATCTGATTCTACTCCAATTTACGTGGTTTGGGAAGTTTTGGGAGATTGTCAGGGGACTGGCAATGGAGTTGGAAGAAATAGATGTGAAAAACCTGTTGTTTAAAAGTGTGGCCTTTAAACCTGCCCGTCTCTGATTGTTGCTTCTTTCGAAAACGTCCCACGAGTCAGTGTGTAATCCAGGTGGGTGATGTAACAAGTTAGATTTAGACCAAGGCTGCAGATCTGTTGATGTAAGTGATGTAAGTAACTTCGGAATAATGTTTTGGTCTTGTGTCACCCCAAGAAGAAGGAACTTGGCCATTCAACAAGGCCTTCCGGCATGAAATGATGTCTCTTCAGATAAGCAATCGAGAATTGTTCAAGAAAGGTGTTACGTGTGGCTATTAACATATGTATTTCTCGTTCTTACACGTATGTATTCAAGATAGAAGCAGACTTTGAATATCCCAGGGAGATTCTGATGCAGTTGACTCAAGGGGACAAGAAGCCAGGATCAACATGGTTAAAACAAAGGCAACGGTTGCGATAGGATGTAAAAGTGTGGGTAATTGTGAGCAGGAAAGAGTACCAGAACTTGGAAAGGGAAATAAAGGGTATTAAATTGAATGTATTTGGATAAACAAGCAAGGAGCAACCAATGTAAGTCACTTTAAATTACATGATTCAAGACTTTAGGCCGTAGATAGAAAGGAATGTTGGGATAGCAACGTTAAAAAGCCATTGCTGAGTGTGTGCTTGAGTGTGTGCTTTTACCCAGTAACCAAAGGATCATATCTGTTAAAATGAAGAGATGGATATACATTCAACATCATTGAAGCATACCATAAATGCAGCGTCAGGAATTACATAGCAAATCGAAAGAGGTGGAAATTACAACATCAAGAGAAGACTACTAATTTATGATTGAAATCAATACATGGATTCAATAAATGCAATAATGTTGGAAATAGTAGAATTTTGGAAGGAGAATCGTTCATTTATTGCTAGTCCCTGCTTCGAACTATCCATGGCACGTCTAATATGGAGTAAGGAAATAACACCATGGAAAAATGCAATCCAGCAACTAAAACGCTTGCAGATTATGGAACAGATATTGAATGTGTTAAATGCAGAAAAATACATAGGGGGGAAAAAACCAGGAGTGTAGATTTGCATGAAAGAGTTGAACTGTAAGACATGCAATCAGAATTTAAGGTCCCCGTAAGAAACTGATTCATCCTCTATAGTTTACGTGTGAGAGAAACTGGGAAGCTAAGAAAGAGATAACAGGCAGGACATCCAAATGGAGAAGGGAAAAAAAATCCTAAAATTTCAAAGGGGAAAAGATGTAATAGAATAAGCTTTCCTAATTGCTGAAGAAAATTGGTAGGCCTTGAATGATAAGAAGATTACACAATGACTAAATGCAGAGGGCTGGTGGCAAGCCAGGAGAAGACACAACAACTCGTTCAAGGACGTAATCAGGGAAAGAAAGTGGAGATAAGAGATTAGAAAAATAGCTAGCAATGCTCGAGAATAATCACAAGATTTAACTGTGGCAGAGAAGTTTAAAGGAAAATGGAGTGACTGAAATGCAGATGATAAAATCTGCGTTTTGGCCCGGTTCTCACGATGTATATGGTGTCTTCTGTCCTTCCCAAGGAGTATCCACACAGCTTTGAGGGCTTTCTGTTCGCTCCTGGACATTATTATCTATTCTCATCATTCCTGTGTGATATAAAGATGTAACACAGATAAAGTTTTGCTCCTAAGTAGAATTAAACGCTGGCTTTAGTCTCCTTGGGAGTGAATCCTAGCTTAATCTAGAGCTGGGTTTAAGACATGTGAAAAAAAAGGCTGGGAAAAGCACCCTTCCATGATCTTGATCTCCAAACTTGGGCAACTTTAAGACTTGTGGACTTCCAAAATTCCCCTGCCAGTGCTGGCTGAGGAATTCTGGGAGTTGAAGTCCACAAGTCTTAAAGTTGCCAAGTCTGGAGATCCCTGATCTTGAATAAGAGAAAAAACTATTTTTATTACCCCTGTAAGATGAGAAGACTGTTAAAAATAACCGTACTTGGGACTTCAGGTTAATAGCCATGGTAATAAAGCTGCCTTTATTAGCTCAGTTCTTACTAGGAAGCCTTTTAATTCATCATGTAAACTTTTTCCAGTGAAAACAAGTGACAATTTTTCCTGCTGTTTGCCTAAGACTCAAAACGGGATAGTTAACTGGCTTGATTGAGACTGAGGAAGGACTGACTCATCCATGCAGAGTTTCAGAAAACTCACAAAGTACTTCTAATTTAATATCGAAATTTTTTAGCCGACACACGCATTACCAAGTCCATTTCTTGCAAGTACTCTAGTAAAGGCCACAAACGGCGTGTCATATGACAAGAACAAATTTGACATTCATGTATATCCTACTGAGCTGTTTCTTGAGGTGGGGCCAATTATAATCTGCAGTTATATCAAAAATGCCAAGTTGATGAGTCAGCCTATCTGAAGACATAGATAAGAATGCTAACTTGTCAACTACGATACGGTGCGTACATTGAGGTATGTAGGGAAGTACGAAGCAAAATCTGTCCGATTGGGTGTCAAAATTTGCACTTTGATTAGTGAACGTGGTGGCCTTCAGGACAGTATTAGTAATCCTCAACTTATGGCCGTCATTGAGCTCCAAATTTCTATGGCTAAGCGAGGCGGTTGTTAAGTGAGCTTTGCCTCATATTACGACCTTTCTGGATACCGTTGCTGCGTGAATCCCTGCAGATGTTAAGTTAGTCACAGGGCTGTTAAGTGAATCTAGCTCCCCAAGTAGATTTGGCATGTCAGAAGGTCCCAAAGGGGGATCACGTGGACGCTGCGACCGTCATAAATACGAACCAGTTGCCAAGCATCCGGATTTTGCTCCCATGATGGTGCAATGGTTGTAGGTGCGAAAAACACATCTGTTTTTCCAGCACGGTTGCAACTTCACATGGTCACTAAGCCAACTATTGTCAGCCTGCAGAGAATCAGAATGGCCAACCTGACGGTTAGTAAATAGAGAGATCAGGTGTGGCTCCATTAAAGGTGTGTGATTAATTCCTTTCAGCTATGAATTGTCTTAATAAGTCCTTCCTGGATAATGAAGTGTTGGCTCTCGGCGCCATTTGGACATCCCCATCACTTTAGTAGACACTGGGAAGATTAGAACTCCTTTCTATCGTCAGTACCTGTGGTTCTTGTCACTTGATCAGCATTGGAGACAGAGGGACATAAATGTAAGGGATGGGTAATGATGGTCATCGGAGGAGGTAGTTTGTCGCTAGCTAGTCGCTTCTTTGAAGGCGAAGTGACCACGTTGCAGTTAAAAAAAAATACCCCCCATCCAGTGGTTTTCGAGAAGGGAGAGATTCTGTTGCTTTTCCTAACATCATTGGGATGTTAGCCTTTTCCAAGGCTCCGATACCCAAACATAATTTTTCCACTTTCAGCTTTTATCCCTGGGCCAAGCCAAGGGTGGTTCAGGCAGCTAATGCCTCCTTAATTACTAACAACTGCCTGCAATTAGTGCAGGTTCGACTCCCACCAGGCTCATGGTTGACTCAGCCTTCCATCCTTTCGAGGTAGGTAA
>JANHFR010002658.1:108183-126914 GCA_032468015.1 Mimophis mahfalensis | reverse complement strand
TAGCTCTTTGCGGAAGGTTCCAAGATCTGGAGCTTTTCGCAACTCCGTCGGCAGATGGTTCCACAAGGTGGGTGGGCCCCTTCTTCATGCCGTCGGATCGCTCGACGGAGCGCTGCGAGACGGTCCTGGAAGGCGAGACCATCTCGTGCTTCGTGGTGGGAGGTGAGAAGCGGCTCTGCTTGCCCCAGATCCTCAACTCGGTCCTGCGCGACTTCTCCCTGCAGCAGATCAACGCCGTTTGCGACGAGCTGCACGTCTACTGCTCCCGCTGCACCGCCGACCAGCTGGAGATACTCAAAGTCATGGGCATCCTGCCCTTCTCGGCGCCCTCCTGCGGCCTCATCACCAAGACCGACGCCGAACGGCTGTGCAACGCCTTGCTCTACGGGGGCGCCTTCCCGCCCGGGCGCTGCAAGAAGGAGCTAGCCGGCACCGGCAGCGCCTTGGAACTGGAACTCACGGAGCGCAGCTTCAAAATCTACCACGAGTGCTTTGGCAAATGCAAAGGCCTGCTGGTGCCCGAGCTGTACAGCAGCCCCGGGGCCCCCTGCATCCAGTGCCTCGACTGCCTGCTCATGTACCCACCGCACAAGTTTGTCATCCATTCCCACAAAGCCCTGGAGAACCGAACTTGCCACTGGGGCTTCGACTCGGCCAACTGGCGAGCCTACATCCTCCTCAGCCAGGATTACGCCAGCAAGGAAGAGAAAGCCAGGCTAAGCCAGTGCCTGGACGAGATGAAGGAGAAGTTCGACTACAGCCATCGGTACAAGCGGAAGGTGCCCAGGGTGAGCCAGGGCTTGGCGGGAGGCAAGGGATCTCTAATTTGGGGGGTAGGGACTTGGGGCATCCCCCCCTTCAAAGGAGGAGGCCAACTTTGCGGATAACTGGAAAGCCAGAGGTGGCTCCAAGAGGATTCCAGGTTATTGGGATTCGAACTCTAAGCCCAAAGTCCTGGGATGTTGAGCTCTTGGCAGAGGGGATATTATTCCCAATCCTTCAGGCGTCCTTATATCATGCGTGGGTCAGTTTTTGTAGCTTGCGACCTGGTTGGGACTTGCGGTATTCTGACCTTCCTGGAATTAACATGACTTTCTGGGGGGACTGTGAATGAACCCTGAAATGCGTAGATGATAATGTTCTTGGAATCTGCTTAAGGCAGTTGTGCTGTGCCAGATGGTCTCTTTTCCATTTGGAAGCAAGTTGTCTCACATTCTTGCCTGGGTAAAAAGGTGGAGTTTAGATCCAACCGACGTACCTTTCCTCGGGTTGGGAAGGGCTGATAGTTTTTATTATTATTATTATTATTATTATTATTATTATTATTATTATTATTATTATTATTATTATTATTATTTTCCTCTGGATGGGAAAGGCTGATTTTTTTTAAGTAAGTGTGCAGCTGTACTTTTGGCAAGAGGCTTGTGTGTGTGTGTGTGTGTGTGTGTGTGTGTGAGAGAGAGAGAGAGAGAGAGAGAATCTCCAAAACTGTGCACACAGCAGAGGCTTACGCTGTGCCAAAACTCAGTTTGCAGTAATGTGGGTGAAGCAGAACGGTTGATGTGTAAATGAGGTTTACAGATGTGCAAAAAAATAAAATAAAAAGCATATATCCGAATTCTGGATGAGGTTTGCAAGGAAAAAAAAAGAAGTGGAAAAATACAGATTTGGGAGTCTGCATAAGGTGTTTTGCCCATCTTTGGGAACTAGCAGAACGCAGTGACTTTCTATCAAAAATAAACCCTTTGTCTTTTTAATTGGGGGGATGTAGCCGGAGTCTCAAAACTGGGATAAGTTGTGCCTTGTGTCCTTGGGTCAAAGAAAGATATGCTATTAGCCATTGTGTCTTTCTGCATTCTTACATGCACTTGCCTTTCTAGTTTCTAGTCTCTCCCCTCTGTGTTGTATTTTATGGTTAAATTTACATTAGGGCACACAGAAAGCTTTGCTGTGGTGCAGAGGCATTTCTTAAAAATGGAGAATTACGTTGCATAGTCTGTAGTTTTTCATCGACCTGCCGTAAATCTCAGGACTCTTATTAAGTGCGTGAACTTTAAAAGAAAGAAGCAGTTAATTGATCTCAGTTCCCTCCCAATTTACCAAACAGGGGGAGAGAATTATCATATTATACATTATTGCTGATTTGAAGAAATCCAAGGTGGTTCCCCCCCCCCTTCAGTATTCTGTCTCTTTAGCATTTAACAAAGGGAGAAATTTTAAGCCACCACAATCCGAGTGATTCCGATTGTACTAATTTAGGGCACATATAAACACGATTGGAGTTTTAGGATGTGTGTACAGACTGTTTATTTTTTTCATGCCCAGCATTGTCTGGTTGTGGCTGTCTTGCCAACAATTTTTGTACATGGGTTAAATATACACTCCGGAAATCGATGTGTCCTAGTCTAGGCTGCTAACACAGTTACTTTTCAACCATGCCAGGCAACTGGGGAGTCTGCCCAGCCAGACAGTTTGAGAGGACATTGGTACAATATCCTCTTTATTTAATCTCCAAACCGTGGTTCAGTTCCCAGAATCCCTCGAGTTGGTGGTTGGGTGAGAAAGTGGTGCGGTGCGGAAGCCATGCCTTGGCACCAAGCCTGGGGAATAGAAGGAGAAAGGTTAGGGGTCTCTTGGGGGAAAAAAAACCCTGGTAGATGGTCCAGTGATTTAATCTGCCTCCCCACCGCATTAAAAAAAACCACACAATACTAAAATGCAAAGGATGGGAGAATTTTTTAAGTTAGCTCTGCAACTGTGCAGGACTGTCTGAATCATGGGGATTTACAAATCTGTAAATCTAAAGAAAACCACCTGATTGCTGGCAGGCAGGTGGAGGTGGGGACCTGTTCAGTAAAGGTGTTTTTTTTCCTCTCTCTCTTTAAATTCCTATGCGTCTTATTTTGAAGAAACCCACCCACTCACCCACAACTTTGAGGCCACTAGCCTGCCCGAAAGCATGCCCCACAAACGAGCCTGATCAATAATAATAATAAAATAAAATCAATTTAAAAAGGGGGCAGAACAAAAAGACAAATTAAAAAAAATAACAATTCCTCGCTTCCTTCTTGTGTTTGCTCTGAGTTTCCACTTTTTAAAGAAGAGGAAGCCATTTTCTGGGGGACTTCCCCCCCCCTCTTTTCCTTCCCTCCACCATCCTCCTCTCCCAGAGCTCCAGTGTGAGAGCTATTGTCAGAACATTGGAGTCTAAAGACTGCACATTATCTCTCATAGACCAGCCTGGATGCAGCGTTAATAGCTTGTCTCTCTTTGGCTAATCATGTGCTAAAAGTAGCAGTTGCCTGTGTGTCCTTCCTGGGTATGAATAGGAAGAGGAAGAACAGTGAAAAAGGATGTATTTTGGGAGGGGGGTTATTTTCATTGTAAGTCCTAGCATTTTTATTTTGTATTTAAAGCGGCTGGGGCTGTCCGAAATCTCTCTGGTGACCCAGGAGTACAAACGTCCGTGTTTTCTAGCTCTCCCACCTAAACCATCCACCTTCAGAGATGCTTTTGAGCTGGGAAATAATCCCAAAATGCTGGGGATGACTTTGAAAACGAATAAGCATCACTTGGAAGTACCCATGAGGTCATCTAATCCAACCCATGGACTCTTATTCCCAGACAAAGAGCAAGCAATGTGTTTAGAGAGAGTTTAGGGATCTTTGTGGCTTTTAAAAACATTTCTGTGATTTCCTTTCTCTCTTTTTTCCCCTCCCTTCAATCTAAAATAAAACTTAAAAGGTCTCTCTTTTAAGAGAATGCCGCTTAGAAGTCTTTTTCCTCCTGTGATTCTGAAATGGATGCCATTTGCTTTGGTTTAAATGAGACAAGAGGATACAGGTAGACCTCCCGCCCGCTTAAAATATAGTTTTAAGCTATATTGTGAGAATAGAGTAGACCTGAAGATTAGTTTTAGCTTCTTCGTCTGCAGAGCTGGGCTTTGTACAAACGCTCGAATTTGGCTGCAAGCACTTGTATTTTGGGAAGGCCTTGATACCTGCCTCTCTTTACCATACTGTCTTCTGTGATTTTTCTCCTCTGGGTCCTCGGATCCTGTTTCCATCCAACCCAGAGCCGAGAGAATATTTGTTACACTGCAGCAAATAAATCACCTGGAGAATAAACCTGTGTATGAGGTTGTGGCTGGAGACAAATAACATCGAAGTTGAGGTCTGTGAGGCAGGAAATGGTGGTGGGTGGAACTGGGGAGAAAGTCCCACTTTTGCACTGGGCTGCCCGAATTTTGGCTCGGTTAACTTCCCTTTTCTGTTTTAACCTTTGCTAAGGGCTGCTGCATTGCTTGTGGCTGCCTGCAAACTATACAGGTTATCCTCGGCTTACAACTTAGTGACCACTCGAAGTTACAACGGCATTGAAAAAAAGTAACCTATGGCTGTTTTCCACACTTAAGACCATTGCAGCATCCCCAGGGTCACGTAATTTACCTTCGGGATGCTTGACATCTGATTCACATTTACGACGGTTGCAGTGTCCCAGGGTGGTAGTGGTGGTTATGCGATCTCCTTTTGTGACCTTCTGACAAGCAAAGTCAGTGAAGGAAACCCGATTCATTTAACAACAGCGGCCAGAAACGTCGTGAAATGGGACAAACTCGCTCCCCAAATGTCATGTGATTACCAGGACATTGCAACCACCATAAATACATGCTAGTTGCCAGGCAACCATGACCATGTGACTCCTGGGATGCTTCAATGGTTGCAAGTGTGAAAAATGGTCATAAGTCACTTTTTTTCATAGTCCTTGTACAAATGGGCACCAAGCAAACAGTTGTAAACAGAACTGTGTCTACTTCGTCACTGGTACTGACTAGGGGATTCTGGGAGTTGAAGTCCACTGAATTTTGCAAAGCTTTGAAAGCCCTTGATCTATATTTTATTTATTATTTACTGCTGGAGTTAAGCCTATTTCTTTTGGCACTTCCTGAGCATTTAAACATTTTTCTTTTATTTTTCTTGGGGATTAATCTTTTCCATATGGACTTTGAAATCTCTTAAAGCCAGTTCTGGACTCGTTCTTCTGTATTTTTCCCACACCTCCAAAAGTGTGGTAGGTTGATTTTCCCTGTGTTTCTTTTTCTTGGGTTTTCTCCCTTTTCCATGGTATACTTACTTTTTGAACAACTGCAGACAAGAGCTGGCTGATTCCTACTTTGTGTTTGTTTCATGTGTCTGGAAAAAAAAAAGAACCCTTTTGTGCAGCACTCAATTTCTAGGTATTTTGAAGTGTTTTTCCTTTACAGCTTTTTTTGTCATTGGCATGCTGGTTAAACGAGCTTAAGTGGGAAGCCTAAGACACGAAAAAGATACCAGGTTGTCTACTTCTGAACTAATCTGTCTGTGCTTTCCCTCCAATTTACATTAACCCAAACGTTTTGCCTGCTGAAATCACCAGGCTGTATTGAATCTGCATCTAATACTAAACCAGGATACTTTTTGGGGGGGGTGGGGGAGTATTTATTTTGCACCAAGTTAGATCCAGCTTTGGCCTAGTGTAATCCTGCAAATTTAGTCGTTATGTTTTGTAAGCCATGATTTACAGCTTAGTTATGCATCAACCAGGCTATTCGGACTTAATGGAATGTGTGGCTCTGGCTGGGTTTATTCTGTTAAGCTGTAATGGTGTGCCATTGTGTTAAACTAAGTACTGTACCTGTTTTGTGGCTTTGGACATATGTAGTAAGGAGCATCCTGCTAAAATTCCCTCATTTGCAGGTTGATTTTTGTTTCTTTTTACTTCACCTTTTCTCAGAATGTGCCTGCTTAGCAGACGTTTCCAAATTCAACAAGGCTCTTTTTACAGATTTTCATAGGCCTACAAGAAGGATAAAAAACTGGTAGAGAGAGTACTGTTTGAAGATCCTGGTCAGACTAGGGCTATATGTATGCATAGTTGGTTTTTTCAACTTGGCACATTTCAGAACCCTGTTGGGACGTCCGTTCCCAGAATTCCCATGGCCGCGATTGAGAATTATGGGAAATGCAGCGTCCACATTTATAAGTAGTAGTTATGGCCACAATTGAGCCCAAAATCTGTGTTGCTAAGTGTGGTAGCTGTTAAGGGAGTTTTGCCCCGTTTTACGACCTTTCTTGTCACCGTTGGGAAGTGAATCATTGCAGTGGTTCAGTTAGTCATGCGGTTGTTAAGTGAATCGGGCTTCCCCGTTGACTTTGTTTGTCGGAAGGTCGCAAAAGGGGATCACATGACTCTGGTTTTGCATTGCTGTCTCCTGAAATCTTAATGAGGTGGTGCCAGAGTCAAGAAGGCCCTCTGGCAGAGAGCATTGGGAAAATTTATATTTATACTCAAAATATATAGGAAAAAAATAGTACTTACCTATCAGGATATTCTATTCTACTTCCAAGGCCCCTTGTTCAGGGAATATTATAGAATGTAAGCATTTTGTTTTCATAGAAATATGTAAAACACGACTTCCTTTCCAAAGGTTTAAAGGAAATACATAGAGACCTCTTGAGTCTTTGTGGTTGAGGTGTGGAAACATGCCCAGAGACCGAATTTTTTCTCCATGTATCTTTAGAGTTGAATAAATCGCTGTCAGTCACCAATAAACAATAATAAAATAACAGTTGAGCAGACACCAGAAAAAAAAAACACAAAACAACAGTCTGATTGGATTCCCATGGCGTTGTGTGCCTCAAATCAATACAAATGACATTTCTATCCTGCTTTCCCTCCTCCATTTTCTTATTTTTTTTAAAAGGTTTGTTCTGCAAAGTTCAAGCCAGTGGTATCACGTTAAAAGGATAAGGTCATGGACTCTTAATTGCCTCTTGGTTTCCCAATCCCCCTTTTATTTTTTGGCTAGCCAGTTTGTGTAATGTCTGTCTCAAACGGTTGAGTAAGGGCATTGAAACAGACAGGATGTTAGGAAGTCTGGGTGAAATATAACAGAAGCTCCAGTATATGTTGAAGGAGGCAAGGCAGTAACCCTTCCAGCTTCAGGTGGTTTAGCTGCCGTTGGGATTTTGCAGAAACCATCTTTTTGAATGTTGATTTCTGGATGCAAACTTTGAAGCCAGAATAAATTCTCCTTTCTTGCCACCTCAGTTCTTAGTCACAAGGTTGTTAAGTGAATTTGGCTTCCCCATTGACCAGAAAGTAATGAAAGGGGGTGGTGGTGTCACATGACCCCGGGACCCTGCGACCGTTGCAAATATGAGCCAGTTGCCCAAATTTTGATCGCATGACCCTGCGGATGCCTGCAACGGTCATTAAGTGTGAAAAACGACCCCCAGTGTACAGTTTCTGTGTCATCCTGACTTCGAAGGGTCACTAAGCGAACTTATTATAGCACGAAGGAGGATATATATATTCCATTACAGCAGCGATGAATGCTCCATTGAGAGAACTAAAGAATGAGAACCAATTTTTCTCCTTGGAGAAAGTTGGTTGCTAAGAGTGGACAGCAAGAAGATGGCACTTCATCAGTCAATCCACATTCTGCCTCCAGAGGCTCACTAGCAATCCCCCCCCCCTTTTTTTGTTTGGTAACTTACAAGAGGACTTTCCTTCGGGCTATTGATAAGTGTGAGCACGTTTTTTTCAGAACAAAGGAAGCTTTTGGGATCTCTGTGTCTAACTTTGGAGGCTCATTTTTTTGCCCAGACTTTCAGACAGGAACTTCCCCCATGTGCTTGAAATCTATCCTCCCAACTTCCTGGATGCTGCTTCCTGTTGAGAAAGAAAGTTTGAGTGGTGCTTCTGACTTGAGTTATAGTATTGCTATTCCCCCCCCCACACACACACAACTTTCCCCATTTGTTTGCAAACCCACACAGGCTACCCCTTCCCCTCCTGCTTTCAGATCTGGGAGAGAAAGGCCCATTAACCTGAGAATGTCCACGATCTTAAGTTAGATTTAGTGGAAAGGAGGAGAAACTCCTTAGAAGCTGCAAGGAAAATGGGATTTTCAGTAAAATAAAGGATGTTCTTAGTCATTTAATGGCTGAAGCAATTAGAGGAATGACACACCCTAATAATGGGAATGTCAGCACTGAGCAAAAAATTTGAAGCTGCTGCTTTTCTGACAAGTCAAACAATATTTTTTTTTTAAAACTAATGCAAACACACAGCTAAACAGGAATATAGAATCAGCATTCAGAGTTTCAGGAATTTTTTCCCCCTAGCCCCTGTGCTTAAAAAACAAAACCAGATTAAATCTGAGACTATTGATGTGCAGAGTGGGTGCTTTGCTTCTGAATGACATGTCTCCCCCCTTTTTTTGGGGTGGGGGGTGGGGTGGGAGGACAGCTTTGCCCTCTCTCCAACGCTTTCCCAATCCCCCAGAGTTTCAGTTACAAGTGCCTAATTTTGTACGCTTTTGCCTTTTACACACGGTGGAGCATTTTAAAGCAACATGGGGAAAATGCTCCATTGCGCATAAAACATTCAGCGTAGAGAATGCGTGGTTCAAAAATGAGTGCTAAGCGGGGTTAAGCTTGCCTTCTGTGGAGTTACTGTGACTGAAAGACATTGCTTGCTATTTTTTATTTTTTATTTCCTGGAAAATGTCATGTTTGCCTGCATCTGGGTGATTTTTAGAGCGTTGTAAGCTAGTTTCGAAGAACAGCATAGAAGCATCACAACTCGAGTTCACCGAGTCCCTTGGCGTGGTTTGCAATTGTAGAACATGCAGTTTTAGGCTTTGTTTAAAAAAATAATAATAATAATTCCAAGAAAGACAAAATTTAGACCTTCTCTCCAGTTAGGAAAGACAGAGAACATGCCCAGAAATGTAAATCGGGCTGGCTTATACTTTACAGACTAGAAGATGAACAAGAAGAAGAAAAACTCCAGATCCAAAGCATTAGCAAAAGCATTTTGCTCTTTTGTCCGAGAAAATGGGGATAGGAGTGTCTTAAAAGAGATTTTCTTTATTTACCATTTCCAAAAAGACAAGAGTCTTGATCTTGAGTTGGCACACCATTTTGATTTCCTGCGAACTATGTTTCTGCTGAATTCAACTTTGAAATTTAAGTTCTTGCTCTTCCTTTCCTCTTTTGTTTGGCTGGAGGAGAAGTTGGGCAGGAAATATACAGGAGCTAACAAATATACATATACATTGTAGCCGGCTTCAGTGCTTTTGTCACCTTTTGTTGTAGCCCATTGTTGCAATGCTTTAAACTTCCATTTTCAGGGGTTTGGTAAGAAAGCCTATAAGAGCTAGTCCTCAAGGTACAACAGTTTAGTGACCGAAGTTACAACATCATGGAAAAAAGCGAGTTACGGCCGTTTTCCACACTTACGACCCAATGCCTCGTGGGACCAAACTCCAGACGCTTGCCAACCGGTCCATACTTCACTTAGGAGCGTTGCTGTATCCCAGGATCGCGTGATCCCCTTTTGCGACCTTCGGACAAGCCCAGTTTGTAAAAGGGGACCCCATGACCAGCATCCTAAATCAGAATCGGCTGCCAAGCGCCTGAAAACTAAAAACGTGGCCTATATTAAAAGCTTGGATTTCCCAGTGCTGCAACCTGCGAGAATGGGGTATCGTTCCAGGGCACCTAATCTTGCTGAATTGTGTCTGAGAGCCTTCCCCCAAGTCAGCCCATTTCCTGATAAGGGTTTGAAGTGTTTGGAGAGTTGATTTACAGCCCCGTCTGGTGTGAAGGGACCTCTTTCAAACACGCTCGCCCGAGGAGTAGCCCCCTTCTTTGGTGTCTCCCCCACCCACCCCGTCCAATCCACGAGGTTTTGAGCTGAACCAGCGACCCCCCTGAAAAGAAAGCCATGGCTAAACTGGTTTTCCATAAACTTCGAAGCGCTCTCTTGAGAATTCCTGCTGATGAAAAGTGGGCCGAAGGAGGCAGCTTTTCACACAAAGAGCAGTGTGGGTCTTCCACTACGGGGACTTTTGGAGTGTTGTACATTTCACCAGCCTGTCTTTCATTTCCCTGGCCTGTTGCTTTATGCCTGTCATTCACGGGCCTTGAAAAGGGACAGCTTTCTATTTTGTGCACTCCAGGGTTATTTGCATGAAAAACGGGTCCTTTTGTTAAACTGGGGGACTCTCTGGATTTCCCTGCTTGTGAGCATAATCCTCTGTGACATCACAATTAAGTTCCCATTGTGATGTCACACAGCAAGGAGAGGAAAGGGGGGAGAATTGAATGGCCAAAAAGAGGTGCCCCGTCCCCAAAGTATAGTAGGTCATCGTGTATTTGGGATGTCGTCGTAAATAGAAAGCAAGGAGGAAAGAGAATTTGGCTTGCTTTTTTTTTTTTTCTCCTTCCCCCAGGAGGTGCCACTGGAGGAAATTCCTTGTGTTGGATTTTTGGGATGATCTGCCACCCCAGACGGTGTGGCTTGCCAAATTTGGTCTGTTTGTTATAATGGAAAGATGCTTTTTTAAGGGTCTGTTTCAGCTTTGGCACCGTTGGCCACGGAGAGAGAGAGGCCACTGTTAAATATTTTGTGGTCAGTCGCAAACCCGAATTTGGAAAGCTTTTTCCTCTCTCCCAGCCACCAGAATTTCTCAGGGTCTTTTTTTTTTAAAAAAAATAATAGCTCCACATCAACAATCCCTCTGAAAACTGGCGGGGTGGGGGGCTCAGTTGGCAATTCCAGCTGCCTCTTCTGGTCTCTTTTGGGCTCCATCTTAAACTTCCCCAGACGGGGGGAGGGGGGAGGCTTGGTGCATCCTGGAGCTTCTAATTTCTGCTGAATGTGCTGTTTGTAAAAGGGGCTGTTGGAGGGGAACTAGGGAAGAAGCGGGCAGGGACAGCCCAAGACAACAGAGGTGTGATGCTAAAGAGCCATTTCCTGCTTTCAAAAGAGACCAGAGCCTCTTTTTTAAAATCAAATTTCTTAGAGCAAGGGGTAGACAATTGATTTTTCTAAGGGGCATGAGAGAAATTGTGAAGGGCTGACCCAGTAGGGCTGTGAAGGTGCATAAACACACCTGCACATGCATAAATTGGAAGGAAAAAACCCCATTTGCCTTCAAAATAAAAGGTAGGCCGTTGTATAGGTAGACCTCGACTTACGAACGCAGCCGAACCCCAAAAAGTTCTGCTGCTAAGTGAGATGTTTGTTAAACGTATTCACTTTGCGCCATTTGACGACCTTTCTCACGACCGTTGTTAAGTGAATCCCTTCGCCCCAGTCTTCAGAAGGCTTGATCTGGGGATGGGGCAGTGCTTCACGAGAGAAGTCCGTTCATCTCCCTTGCTTGGTAGTATGTCTGAACCAGGGCTTGAGATGCAGTCTTGCCCTTTTCATTCCTTTCTTCTAGCAGAAATCATCAGAAGCCATTTATTGCAACCATGAAGGTCAACCTAGCAGGGGTTTTTTTGGGTATGTGTGTGCGTGGCTTGCAGAATCCTGGGCCTCCTCAGTTGTCGACATTTACGTGGCGTGTGAACGTACCCGTGGCCTCTGTCCAACTTCTCAGCCTTCCTACCAGGTGGAGAACATCCCGTGAATGACAGCACATTGCTAAATTATTTTAAAGGATGAGGTGTGTGTGTGTATGTGTGTGTTTTAAAAGGGAGACGCTCAACCCCAGGGCTATATAGACTTAGGAAGGGGAGAGGCAGCAGCAAAAAACAACAAAAAAAAAAACACAATTCATGGTTGCCAAAACCTGTCTGGATGTTGAAGAAGTGAACTTGAAGGAGATTTTTATCTTTATAATTTCTCTCCAGCACACAACGTGCTGGTGAAAACATACAGGCTTGTGACCACAATGTAGCCCAAAATTTCTACGGTTAAGAGAGACAGTTGTTCAGTGAGTTTTCACTCCTTTTATGACCTTTCTGGCCAGCGTTGTTAAGTGGATCGCTGCCGTTGACAAGTTAACAACCCGGTTGTTCAATGAATCTGGCTTCCCCATTGGCTTTGCTCATCAGGAGGTTGCAGAAAGGGACCATCATGTGACACCTCCCTCCCTGGGACACTGCGACCGTCGTAAATACGAATCGCTTGCCAAGCGTCTGCATTTCAATCCCCTGATCATGGGGATGCTACCAAGGTCGTTAACTGTGAAAACTGCTCATCAATCACTTTTTTCCCAGGGCTGTTTTAACTTCAGACGGTCACTAAACGAGCAACTGTAATTCGAGGACTGCTCTGTGCTTGCCTTCGTTGTGTGTTTTTCTTGCACCATTAGCACGATGCTCTGGTTAGACCCGATAGAAGGAGATCCCCGAGCGATTAAAAAGCTCTTTGACCTAATCTATTATCAGAAATTCTGCAAAAAGAAAAAAGTTAACCCTTGAATTGTTTGGAAGGAAGACAATAGAAGCTTCAGTGGTCAAAATTGTCCCCAGGAGGAACATTTGCCAGAACTTCATTGTGTTTGATCATGGTTTCACCCCCTGATCGCTTGTTTATACAAGTAATCCTCAACTTACAACAGTTTCACTTAGTGACCAAAGTTCCGACCATTTTTCACAGCGATGACCATGCCAAGCATCCCCATGGTCCTGTGTTTTACGTTCAGATGTAAATTTTGGCTGGATAATATGCTGTAGATGAGGGTTTGTTTGCAGGAGCCAGACAAGAAAGTACAATAGGAGGTCTTGAGTTCAAGTCCTGCCTTAAGCCACGAAAGCCAGCTGGGTGAGTTTGGGCCAGTCACTCTCTCTCTCTCTCTCAGCCCAGTTCACCTCCTTGGGTTGTTGTGGACAAAATAGGTGAAAGTAACTTCGTGGGATTATGTTGGCCACCTTGAGTGATTTGCTAAAACGATAATGGCGGGCTACAAATAATAAATAAATTGGTAGGGGGTCCATCCTTGATTTGGGGGACCCTAGAAACCTAAACGAGAGATAAATGTGGTGACTGACGCCTGTTTTGTGAGAGACACACTTCTTTGGGAGGATGGGATTTGTAGTCTGCCTTCTGCAGGCTACCTGGAGGAGGAAAGCTGTGGTGTCATGCAGAATTCAGGAGCATCTTGTGTGGGAGGGCAGGAAAAATAAACCTTCCTAGTTGAAAAACATTTTACGATGACAAAAGATGTTGTGACTGGGTGTGCACAGCTGGTAGGCTGGTGGCTTTAGTGGCTTTTTAATATGTTTATTCCACTGGGGTTTGTTTGTTTGTTTTTCAAAAGCAGCGGTAACATTAGAAGCCTTCACATATATATATGTGAATATACAAGATTGTGACACCTTCCTTTCCCTTGGGTAGCTTTTCCTCTTGCCCCACGTCTCCTGTTTGTTGTTGTTGTTGTTGTGTTGTGTTGGGGTTTTTTTTTTCCTTACCTGCAGTCTTAACTCGATGCTGGGAGGCATATTATGCACGTTCGGTTGAAAACGCGGGCAATTAAGCGAGGTTTTTTTTTTTAAAATTAGCAGTTAAAGTTCATGTGCAAAGTATCTTGCCTTTAATTGCTTGACAGTTTTGCTGCAAATTTGTGAAGTCCCCCTCCAACTCAGCTATCAAAACTGTGATATTTTTTTTTTTAGTAACATTGTTAAATTCCTTGAGAATCGCTCTGTGCGTTTTGACCTTCCTGTTTCTGTTTCTCCATTCACAAAGCTCTTTCACAAACTGTGCAGAAGAGGTAAATTGGGCCTGTTAATTGCCTCTAATTAAAATATTGCTTTCATTCTCTCTCTCTTTTTTAGAATTAATGGAAGGCTTGGATGTATCAAATTCCTCCTCCCCACCCCCACAGTTTTTATACTGCAGAATTGCCTCTCGCTTGCGTTGAACCAGTGTCCAGTGTAACTTGGTTTGGATCGACCTAATTGTGGGTTGACACCATGTGTTATCTTGACAGCACTGTAGATATTTAATTTTATATTTATACATTCGTTGCCATTACAGCTCACCTTTCCTTCATTTAGCCATGCAGAATAAACCCTGCGAGGTAGGCTGGCTTGAGAGAAACTGACTGGCTCACATGCCTGTTTGGTACATTTCCAAGATGAACTGTGGACTGGGGCCCTGCATGGATTTCCCTGACCCGACTCTGACTCTACCCATTATATTACGGTGGCTTAATAACAATGATTGGTGATGGCGGTGAAACCGGGATTCCCAGGACAGGAAAAGATTAGGTAGCATTAACGAAAGATAGGCACTGTTGGTAAATTATCACGTATTAATGAAATTAGCTGTATCCTTCTCAACATCCTGCAGATCCTTTGAGACCTGGCTATATTATCAGGCTTGGGGGTTCCAGGCCACTTGGGAGAATTTCCAATAGCTCCCTTATTACATACCATCCATTTCTGTTTTGTGTGTCTTTTTATAGTTATTTTTTAATCGTCTTTGCTTTTATGTATTCACGGATTATTATTATTTTTAAATTAAGTGCTGTAAGCCACCCGGTGTCACTGTCATGCGAGGTGGGCAGCTGTACAAATAGTACAAATAAAGAAAAAATAATAATACTTTAGTTCTGGGGATAACTCAGACAAAGTTGCCATCGGGATACCCACCCGCCTCTCCCAACATTTCCAGTGGGAATCTTTGGTGTGCTTATACAACTTTGGAAAGTGCTTTTCGGAGATGCATTCCTTATTTAATTCTGCAGCTCAGTAACTGGCAATTGAGCATTGCCAAATCAGATTAAGCCATTGTGCCCCAATTTAAAAAAGACATAAGGTATATTAAAGGTGAGAAATGGGATGGATTCCACCTAGCAGAGAAGGGACCCTTGGTTTGGGGTCCTTCCCAGGAAGGCCTTCCATCGGGTGCCCACCTGGCTTAACTCAGAAATAATAATTAAAAAATAAACACAGCCATTTTCAGAAGCTGTTTGCCCGTGGGACTGATTTATATTTAGTCCAAAGCCTCCCTGGAACAGGAAGTCTACATCCAGGGCTTTGAACCAAGCCTACACATTTTCTTGGATTAGTGGGACTTTTCAGGCTGGTAGAGTGTTAGATTGGAAACATGCGGAAGAGGCCTAAAAATCATGACGATGGTAGTGCCAGAATTTGTGTGTTTGCTGAGGGTATCTAGAAGGGCTCTGCCAAGTGTGCTGGGCACCAGCTCTTGTCATTTCTGGCCATCTCCGACCAGGCCGATGTAAGGCGTGTCTGCATTTGAACCAGTGTCAACTTCCACTGTTGAATTTTTATTATTAAATTTGTACGTCTCCTGGCTCCCGGAGAATCTTTAGCAGGTTGATTTCCATTGCAGATTGCGGTTAAAAGTGGTGTGAAATTGGGACAGGGAGTATTTTTACCCCATTCTTTCATTGCCTTAAGTCAGGGGTCTGCAAACTTAAACACTCGAAGAGCCACTTGGACCCATTTCCCACAGAAAAGAAAACACCGGGAGCCAATAATTGGGTCGGCCAACTCACATCCCTTATTTCCACCCAGTTGCCTCCAGCTCTGGAATATGGAGCGAGTCTCCATCCCAAACCATCGCCCTTACCTTCTCAGGCCAGGTGAGGAGTGATGGGGAGGAGAGGGCGGGGGAGGGCAGGGGCCAGTCATTGGTGGGATCAGCCAACAGGGAGCCGCAGCAGAGGGCCAAAAGAGCTGCATGTGGCTCCAGAGCCACAGTTGGCAGACCCCTGCCTTAAGTGATGGACGTGCAACGTAAGTAGGACAAGTTAACGATGTGCAACGCACTCCCTGATTTGTTGCCCGGGTGGCTGTGGCCAACCCAATGCCAAAAAGCTGTTGAAAGCAACCAAGATGAGAAAAAGTCTGGAGACCAAAACATAAAAGGAGCAGTTGAAAGAGTTAGGCGTGTCTAGTCTATCCAAGAGAAGGAAGGATTCAAGGGGACGTGATGTTTTTTAGAAAATAGATTGGGCAACCATTCAACCAGGCTGGTATAAAGGCTCTGCCTTGAGCAGAAGTTTGGACTGGAAGACTTCTAAAATCCCTTCCAGCCCAAGTGAAGCATGTTCTGCATTTCCAAATCAAACTTGGAGGTGTCAAAACTCCGTATTATCTATCTTTTTCTCTCCCCTGGAAGTTCGGAGCTTCTCCCCCATCATTTCGGGGGCCCGCTCGCTACGATCAGAAGCTGTCTCTTCCAGATCATTGTAACTTCAAGTTGTCATTAAAATGGTGTCCAGCAGCTTAATTATAGTTAAAGCTCAGTTGCTTTTTCCATTAAGAAACAAAAGAAAACACAGCTGTGCCCACCCCCCTCCTTGGAAAGGCCTTTATCTCCCCATCTGCTTTATTTTGCTTTGGGCTGAAGAGTGGATTTATTGATGCCCCAGCTTCGTTCTCTTCTTACTTCCCAAGAAACAGAAAAATGAAACCTCCTTCTTCTACTCTTTGCTTAAGACACCTTGGCAGAAAATACTTCTTAGCTCCAACGCCAGAAGGAAATGGATCACACAGATGGATTTTTGGGGAAGGGGCTGGGTCACGCTTCAAACTGATAATCCTTCATTGAGGGTGGAAAGTGCCTCGTGTAATGTTTTTTTATTATTATTATTTTTTAAAATTGCATTTACAGTGGGAATCCCCATTGGGAGATGCTTGGATTTGATCTTCTGTAAGTCCCTTATTAAAAAAAAAAAAAAAGATGTATTTTAAATCAGCCCCTTCTACCTTTCCCCGTTTTGAATGGAATGTTCCTTATAAAAACAGAGAGGAGCACAGCCAGCTCCATTCAGCCATAATTTGCAATGAATCTGGGTGCAAATGGTCAGATTTCCTGCTGGGTGCCATGCACCCAGGAGTAAAATCGGAGCAATTCCACTGAAAGAACTGCACAAGCCGAGCCCTTAAGAAGAGCAGGTAATCTATACGCACATGTTCCCTAGCTCACCAATCAGATTTTGTTCTTGCCCTGAGCCCTCTTCCTCCAAGAGAAAAGGGGGATTTATATTAAGCTGGGTGGAAGAAAGGAATTCTTACGTTTTTCTGAAAGTTGGACCTTAAAAAAATCAAGAATGGAAGACAATTGACTCTGTGGTGCCGGAGAAGTCTCCTGCGTATTTCTTGGATAGCAAAGGTGACAAACAAGCAACAGGCGTATCACTAGAAGGCAAAACCATGAAACTGCATCTCACTTATTTTGCCTGTGTGATGCGGAGGAATTCACCAGAGAAAACAATTATAATTTAGCAGCAATTGTAATTTAGCCTCCAAAGAGCACAGAGGCTGGACACCATCAAAACCGGAGCACAGAACCACTCAACAAAGAAAGTGAAGGATTGGAAAGGATAGAGAGACCTGGCCCCTTGAATCACTAAGAGTCAGACACCATTGAATGGATAATATCACCGTCATGACACCAGCTGAGAGCTCAAGAATGCTTCAGGTTTCTCCAAGCACCTGGAATTCTGAATTTAGCCCTTGTTTTTATGGCACCTTGCCTGATGGAGCATCCTGGTACTGTAGACTCCATCACATTTCTTCTGTGTCATCTTGGATGGATGGTGTCACCAGTTCCTTACGTACATAAAAGGAGATGCCTTCCTGTCCACCACTCCCAAGATTCACAGCCAACCTTCAACCCTCTAGCCATCTTTACTCGAAAGCTAATATTGGTTTTTATCTTTCGAGACGATACTTGAAGCCGTCCTTGGCTGATTCCACAGTGGTTAGAATAAAGCATATAGAGGCTTTGTAGAGATTTGCAAACACACGGGAAGTCTGTAAACATGCCGATCGCAAATTCAGTTTTGGAGAAATAGAAATATTTGGGAATATTTCTTGATGTTGTGCTGGAGTTGTGGTGATTATCACTAGGCAACTTCCAGAAGGATTGAGCTCTCCTTCCACCCAAATTTACAGTTTGAATGAATCATGCACATTTATTTTTATAAAAACAAAGTGCTTCTTGATAAGGTTAAAAATTTAAAGACCTGCCAAATGAGTAGTGTTACTATCAAGTTAAACTTCATCTCTGCCAAATTCAAACCCTTTGAAGACATCCGTCACCTCTATTTTATCGAACTGTTTATATATATATATATATATATAAAGAAGAAGATTTTCAGAAATCCTAGTTGCTAAGCATGCCCCCATGTAAATAATGATGATGATGATGATGATGGTAATCGGCAAGGGGCAGATGGTGGGGAAGAGACCCATGCTTTGTATGCCTAATAGATCCGTGCTGTAGAAAAAAAAATGTAAATACCGTCTTTATTCAAATGTGTCTCAGGGCAGGTTTAATTGTCTGACCTGACCTCACCCTGGGCTTCTAGAGCAGATGGATTCACAAGACTCTTTGATTCCCTGCCTTGCTGAGAGTATTATTCCAAATCTGGGGCAGGGGAAGGTATATGTGTTAGTATATATGTTATAGTGTTGGTATATGTGTTATAGTGACAGTAGATTCTCCTACTTGAGCAGGGGTGTGTGACTAGAAGACCTCTAAGGAAGGATAGATTATTATATCCATGTATTGGATAATGATGTAGACAGTTACCTGCATAATAGGTAATTTATAGGTCCCTCCCATCCCTCTTATTCTATTTGCCCATTAAATGTGTGTGAAGTTGATATTTGCCAGGAGGTTAACTGTGATTTTCCTTTAACTTTGGCCACAACGTCATCCCGATGACTCCCTCCCTATGCAAAAACCTCCATTAACTTTCACTGCAGTGGATAGGTATGCCAATAATTTGAAAAAAAAAAGAAAAAGAAAAGCTTTTAGTCTGAATGAAGTTGGCTTCGGTGAGCAGTGGGCTTGAGGGAACATGTGGATAAAATATAAAAAAAAAGTGAAGAGTGGAAGAGCTAAGGGAGGGGGGAGGAAGAGATATTCTTGGCATTCATTCTGCCAGCAACTCCCCTCCCTCT
>JANHFR010002658.1:0-11655 GCA_032468015.1 Mimophis mahfalensis | reverse complement strand
TTCCAGCATATGATCAAATACCGATATATACCGTTTACCCACGGCAAGAGGAGGTATAAAGGAAAAGAAGACCCAGGGAAGACTTTTGCTAGCTAGAAACCCTCCCTCGAACCTTGCTGACCAACTCCCCCCCCCCAAGCGTTATGATTAAAAAGACCGGTTTTGAACCATTGTAATGATGCCTCTGTTCTTCATAATCAGCCATCCTAAGAGATCCAGAGGATTCTTCTTTTCTGTGGAATCGGAGAGGGGTACGTGTGCGTGTGGCCGATTCCTAATGCCTTTCCGTGTCCACAGGGGAGAAATTTTTTGGCTGTTTTCTCTGTCCGTGGCCTCTTTCTTCCTTCTCTCTCTCTCTCTCTCTCTTTTTCTTTCTTTTTGGTTTTCCTTTGGAAGTTATCACATGTTTACATGTAGGTACGTTTCTCTCCCTCTCTCTGGGATCTTGGCTTTCCAAATTTGGCTTTGCCAACTTCTGGAGGAGGAGGCCTCCTGCGTGCATTCCACGCAGAACAACGGAGGTAGGGTATTAGAATCCGGATATTCCTTGGGAGGCCAACAGCCAGTATGGGAAGGAAGAATACCGGGGTTTTTAAAAAAATTATTATTCTCCAACCCGATCTGTGCTCTGTACCTTGCAGAAACGAGAGAATTGTAATAGGAGAATGGGATGCAGTGAGCAATTAATACTTCCATGCTAGCTTTAACTTAACTTGGGCATTTCAAATTAAACCTGTTGATTGACTGATGGAATCAAAGTTGGCTTTTAGAAGGAGGAAATTTAAGATGGGCTGGGTGTTTTTAAATATATATGTTTTTGTTTAGTCATCAGCTGTTTGGTAATTTTTCCAATTATTCCATGATTATTTTTTTTTATTTTGGAAAAAGCCTGGAATAAAAATTACATGTATATATAGAGAGTATTTTGACACATTTCTTTGATAAAGGGTTTTGGGGGTTTTTTTAATTAACGTTTGCTTCGTAGCCCTTTCCAAGATGCAATTAGATTAGACTGGCAGAGTGAACTTTATGGGGCTTTCGCCCACGCTTTTAAATTTTCTACGGAGAGAAACCGAAAACAACCCGCACGTAAAGCATTTTTTCATGTGATATATAGCTATGGACAGTTTTATGACGTGACTTTTTCAATTCCCAAAAAGTTTATTAAAAAAAAGACCTGGTCCCGTTCTTGGGTTCAGCCCTCTTTATCAAACAAAAATGTAAACAGCTATGTAGTTTTCTCTCTGCCCTGCTCTCTTAAAATGTGTATCATTTAATTTTGTGGCATATATTGTATTTTAGCTGTCTCAATAAAAAAAAAAACAGCCCTTTGCACTATTGTACACACAAGATAAATAGCTATTGACTATTGTAAATACAGTAAATATTTACATCTGATTTGGCAGAGTGATAACATACTTGGATATTCTAGGCCATATAAGTCCATTTCTCATATACGCCATATATTTATTTTTGAAACAGAGGGGTTGCGGGCTATTTGTGCGAATAGGGAATTCTGCTTCCTTTTAAAATTGTCTTTTTTTCCTGCTGGAGGACAAAGTGCCCATGTTCCCCTCATTTAAAAAAGGGGTCTTGAAAACTCTTGGAAGAAAAGGCAATTGAAACCCGATAGAAACACACAATGGATCTTGGGTTGATTATATCATCTATATGCTTAGCACATTTGAGCATAATTCGCTAAGGTTGTGGGTTTTTCTTTTGGGCTTGGCTGTGTTGGAACGTCAAGTGTGTGGCCTTCCAGTCGTTTTTGTGTTTTCAAGATGGCTCCTTGCTGTGCAGGGCAGTATATCACAAGCATCTAGAAGGCTGCACACTCTTAATACCAGTATTTCCCCCTTAAGCTCTATCTAACGTAAAGTGCATTAAAAAAGTTGGCAATACAGAAAAAAAGATGGATGGACGTACCAACTTTGGTACCAGTTGTTGAATCTTCTATTTGAGGTTCGCCAAGGGACTTTTGGAGAGGGCTGCTCAGGGCTTCAGATGGAAGCTTGGCTGAATTTGAAAACCAGCCAAGTCTGTAGAATTGGAACGCAAAGCACTGTGCGTGTTTAAACAAGATTGGCATCCCGCCATAACTAGATTATGCAGCCCTTTCTGGATTTGAAACCTTTTTAAAAAAACCAGTTTCACCGTAAGTGGGGTAATGCAGTTGTGTGCCATCAGGTATGTTGGGATGGGGGTAGAGATTGCTCTTAATCCTAAATGTATGCTTTAAACAGAATTGGGGAATTCAAAATTCACTAGGATGGGTAAAAGCAGTTCAGAACTTCAAGCTGCTTTTGAGATGGACCCTCCTTCCTGACCTCAAAACCTCTCAGATAAAAAGTGGATAAGCAGAATTTTGTTTTAAACTGAGAATAGGTTTGTATCTTCTTGGACAGGCAGTGGAAGTCAAAATGTTTTGACTTTCCATTTGTTCACAGCAATTTATTATCAAAATAAAATCTCGTACGCGTTCAAAGCTTGCGTTTTTGTTGGCTCTTCGGTGTTTGCCATCCAACCAGCATCCATTTACTGGAAGTGTCGAAGGTAAATAAGCTTCTGGGGATGAAATTTTTCTCTACACAGAGGACACTCAGCCTGTGGGAAGGAAGGGGGGGGAAAGTATTAGGAAATTGAATCAAATTCAAACTGCTTTAAAAACCATCCCTGTCTTTAAGGCGGCCGCCTCACATTAAAAAAAAATCACTTTTTCTGAAGTTTCAAGCATAATCTCTATATATAAAACAGAAATGTAGTGAGGCGTGTGTGTATCTGCTTTACACACTCCTACACGGAGCAACCAATCTTGCCCAAACTTGGCACATACATACCTTGGCGTTGTGAGATCAGCACTGGGGGGGTCACAAAAGCCTTTGAGGGGTCTTTCCTCCACAAAAAAGGAGGCTGAAGTAGACATTTCACTGCCCCACAGCAAATGAAATCACTTGCAAGCTCTACTGCACATGTGCAGAGGGTTACCAGGCAAGGCATGCAAATGGGAGGCTGTCCAGCCAACAGAGGCAAGGCACGCAAATTGGGCAAACAATGTTTGGAATTGGAGGCTGCAGCATTGTCATAAATACCTGGGAGAAGCTGGGTTATCAGCTAGTAAATGATAAAACTGGCTTTCAGTGCCAATTAGCAATGGCTGCTCAAAACTACAGATAAACTTGGCAACTTTTAGCTGTAGATTTGGGGGATCAAAACTGCATGTAAAAAAAATGCCACCTATCCCATTATTTTCCCTAGAGAGCTAGGAAAGCTAAAACCCCAAGGAGAGCAGAATCCCTAACGCCTGCATATACATTGCTGTAGAAACATAGGAAAAAGTCACATGTTTTGGGGAGGCAACACACACCTTGGTGTTACACCACGCAGTGATGCATTCCCAGCAGAAGAGGTGCCCGCACGGTGTGGCTGTGGTATGTCGGCGTTCCTCTAAGCATAGCGAACAACGTAAATTGCGACTCAGAATCTTCTCTTCGGGTTGGTTTCTGAAGGAAATGACATTAGACACAGTTAATTCGATCCTCGGCGAGAAAGGTGATTCCAAAAGAGATTGATCTCTGCAGAAAATGAGTTTTAGGGAGCTATAAATCTCCCTCCAGGCAGAATCTACAAATGAGGTCATATATAAATATGGCCATTTCTTCTATCTATTTTTTTCTGGTCCTATAATCTTTTATCTTGTCATATAAGGAGTAGAGCGGCATATAAATTGGATTAATAAATAAATATATTTTTACTACTTTAAAGCTCAATACTCCATAGGCCAAAATTCCAGGTTGTGCACCACAATGAAAGCCTTTTAGAATAATCTATATACCGGTATATAAAACAGAAGTGTGGTGAGGCAACCAATCTCGCCCAAACTTGGCACATACATACCTTGGTGTTGCAAGATTAGCACTGGGGGAGTCACAAAAGCCTTTGAGCGGTCTTTCCACCCAAAAAGGGGGGCTGAAGTGGACATTTCACTGCCCCACAGACATTTCACTTGCAAGCTGTACTGCACATGTGCAGACGGTTACCAGGCAAGGCATGCAAATCGAGGCTGTCCAGCCAATAAAGGCAAGGCATGCAAATCGGGCAGAGAATGCTGAGAATTGTAGGCTGCAACACTGTCATAAATACCCAGGCAAAGCTGGGTTATCAGCTAGTACATTTTAAAGTACAATACCTACAAACCTATATTTCTGGGGTGTCTTTTTAATGTCATTTTTAACTTCCTTAATACCACCAAACCCCAGGTGGGAGTTAATTTAGTTAAAAGCTAAATTTCAAATGCCGCCAAGGTGCTACTTGTTGACATCAATTCTCCTTCCCTGTACATAAAAGAAAACCCAGATTTTATACATTTGATGGGAGAGGTTACGGTGCAGCTTCCATTCTTTTCGGGCCCTCTGCCGATGTTGGAGGTTGTACGCGTAGATGCCAAGGGTCAGCCCCAGATGCAGGAGTGAAACGATTCCAAGCAGCCTGTAACTTGATCGAATGCTTTGGTCATCTTCGGTGAAACCCACAGAGCGTACCTGGAGAACAGAAGAATCAAGTCAAACCATCAACAGAAAGTAAATTAATAATTTGAGGAAGATTTTGTCACTGAAGGCGCTCTCTTCAAATGTTTTGCGTGTGAGAAAATCATTTTTAAAATCACAAGCTGCCTGCAAATAGATTAATGCTTTGAGGCACTAGCTTTCATGTTGTGGAATGTCTCCCAATCAAGGAAATGTTTACTTTTTATTTATTAGAGTTTTATCCCTTCATTATATTTTAAATAGGCAGCAAACATACGTAAAACTAGGGAGTGGTGCAGTGGCCTAGAAGTGGAGCTCTTGCCTCACAATCTGGAGGCTGTGAGTTCGATCCTAGGTAGAGGCAGATATTTCTCTCTCTGGGCACTGTGAGAACAAAACTCCGCCCTGGCAACAGGAAAGGCATCCGGCCATTCAACCCTCTGCTAGCTCCATTAAGTTGCTCAGACTCCACCCCACAAGGGGTGATGGGGTCATTTAAATGAAAATGAGGAAACACACCTAATACTACTCCTATTTTCCCTACAACAACCACCCTTGTGAGGTAGGCTGAGCTGGAAGAGACTCCCAAAGTCACCTAGCTGGCTGTCATCTGTAAAGCGGGACTAGAATTCACAGCCTCCTAGTTTCCAGACCAGCAAGCACCTTAACCGCTACACCACACTGGCTCTCCAGTTCAAATCATCCCTTGATCATTTTTACACCAGGAGACTTCCTTTAGTGATTTGGGGGCTTTTCCGGTGAAAACAAAAGAAGTCACCTATTTTTAAGGTTAAGTTATTGGAACATGTATCATCCTCATTTTTTTTTCCAACCAGAAAAATTGCAGGAAAAAATAGGATGGCACCACTGACTAAGCCGGTTTAGCATCCTCCTATACAACGGTGATGTTGCCCGAGTTTAGAACCAGAAGCACGTGGGAAGCCACTCACGTAGGTGATCCCTGTTGTCCTTTTAGAGAAGTGGTAGAAGATGCCCTTCATATAAAAGACAGCCAAATGCAACCTCCACAGAAACGGGATGCTTTGCTTGATGCTATGAACCACCTGGGCGAGAAATGTCCTCTGCCACTCGGTGAGTCGTCTGACGCGTTCCTGCAACCAGCTTCGGAGCAGCCCCCGGCTTCGTAACCCACTTAAATTTCGGCTGTGCGGGATCTGTAACCCGCTGGAGGCCGCCTCGAGTTCCTGCTCGAGCAGAGACAGTCCCTTGTCTAACACGTAAGGCAAGGCAGTGTGCAGAGCGACCAAAACAGCCCGACGTCTTAACGAAGGGACCTTCCTCTTCGATGGGTCCACTTGGATCACGCTGACGTATTCTTCACCCAGGGTTTGATATCCTGAAAGGGGGGGGGGGGGGAGGAGAGAAGCAATCAATGGCAGAAACTTCCTAGAGAGGATTACAAATGCAATCTGAGATGACATCAGCAGAAGCACAAAGGAAGGGCTCAACATACAGTCACCATTTTGGGGCCGGAAGTTCCACAGTTAAGCAAGGCAGTGGTTTATTTATTTGTCAAACGTGTACAAGATAGCAGGTATAAGTATAAACATCTACAAAGGAAGTAAATACAGTGGAACCTCGGTTCACGACCACAATTGGTTCCATAACTTTGGTTGTGAACCGAGTTGGTTGTGAACTGAAACAAATTTCCCCATTGGGTTGTTATTGGCTGGGAAAGAGTTAGGATCTGAGGTTGGAGCCAATTATGGCTGGATAGTCATCTATTTCAGCTGCTTTAATCTTAGATTCCCATCCGGAGCACAGGATCAGATCTGTTGGCCCCCTCTAATTTTCAGTAAACTTCAAATGATCAAGAATTTAATAAAAAATTAGGCAGAATCATTACCTGAAAGGGTAGTAAGGGTGAAATAGGCAATGTCGGCAAGGAGCTCGATCTCTTTCTGGCATTCCAGCCAAAGCTTAGCACCTAAGGAGCCAGAATATATAGAATTATACAATAAGAAAAAGCAACACTGTTCCATTTCATCCAACTGTCATTTGAAAGGGGAGTCAGGTGGCCTATTTCTATTATTAAAATGACTGTCACCATCCCTGTAGAAATACATACGTATGACTGCAGGCATGAATAGAATATAGAACGTAGAATACAGAATATAGAATAGAATATAGAATAGAATAGAGTAGAATATAGAATAGAATATAGGGTGGAATAGAATATAGAATAGAGTAGAATAGAATAGAGAATAAAATATAGAATAGAGTAAAATATAGAATAGAACAGAGTAGAATATAGAATAGAGTAGAATATAGAATATAGAATAGAATATAGGGTGGAATAGAATATAGAATAGAATAGAATAGAATATAGGTAGAATTCTTTATTGGGAGATTGGACACACAAGGAATTTGTCTCTGGTGCATAAGCTCTCAGTGTACATAAAGAAAAAATAAAATTCTTCCTTCTCACGCGAAGCGAATTTTATTTCCTCAGCCAACCTGGCCTTCTATTAATTAAAATACCTATAAAAATGGATTTATTTCCATTTAAATTCGAATTTGAGGCAAAACGCCCACAAGCGGCTGTGGGGAAGGAGAGGAGGCGGAGGAGGCGCCTCACCCGCCAGGCCAGACAAGACGGCACCGGCCCTGGTTTTCAGCGCTGCCCGGTAGAGCTCATCCTTCTGGGCCGAGCGGACCAGACGAGCCGGCCCGGCTTCCAGTGGCATCGCGGCGCTTCTTCGTCTCTGTCATCGTCGCTGAATTCAGACGTCATCCGCTGTCGCTGCAGCGCGAATTTTTGACGTCATCAAAAGCGTTTTCTCTTTCCTAGACTTCCAAATATAAGAGGTGCTTAAAGACGTGACTTCCGGGACTATGTGTCAATTTCATTCTACGAGCAAAAGAACGTCGTTTTCAGCTTTCTTCTAATGCAGATCAATTGCAGAGCTTTATATTAGGAAATTAATTGGATAATTATGCCCCCTCAAGCCGGTGTCGACCTATCACAACCCCAAAGATAGATGCATTCCGAAAGATGTCCCCTAAATTCGAATAGTTTGGGCCTCGCGTTCAAACGACTCTAACCATTGCCTTCCGGAAAGTTTAGACTGCCTATAATCTTCCTAATGTACACATCAGTAGACAAATCCCAGCGCGAAAACTCTGCGATGGTAACAAAACCGTATTCTCTGAATGATCTCGGAACGTGATTATATAAACTGTTTTATCTATTACTTTCGTAAATCTGGGATGCTCGATGACGTACTTAGAACGCGAGCGCGTGGCCACCGTGGCGAACGCGCGCCTGCGCACTCGCGCGTTTGCCTCAGTGCCATGGCAACCTCAAAAATTCCCGCCAATTGAAAGGCCTACGTGAGGCGAAGAAGGCGGCGAGGCGTTAGTCAATGTGAATGAAATAAAATCAGAAAGGAAGGAAATTTAAGAGCAATAAGGTGGCGAAGTTTCGCCAGTACTGCAAAAATACACGCTGTCCTTTCCCCGCCGAATTTTTTATGTACTGAAGGGTTTTATTTTAAGTGTTTATTTATTTGGGGCCTGTAAAAAAAAAATGGCTGATGAGGGGGGTGGCTCCCATTTTCACCCCTGTTTTGGGTCACTAGGAAGAGGCAGGTGGAAGCAGAGGCCTTTTGCCTCCTTTCCGTGGAGCTGAGCTTGTGGAAGCCTTTAAACTGGGTTACCAATTAACTGGGTAGATTTGTCGTGGGCTTTAGGGTCCCGGGAAGCCAGCAAAATGGGGTTACTTGCGTCAGTTTGAGAGCCAGTTTGGTGTAAAGGCTAAAAAAATGCTTATTTAAGAATGAGACCTGAATTCGAGTCCAACCACATCTGTGGAAGGTCATAAAAAAGAGAATTTCTCTGGAGGTGCATTATGGCAGTTTTGCTGACCTCAGGGGGTCCCCCATGGAAACTGCCTTGAACTCCGATACTTATTTGTATTTCACTTTATCCTGCCTTTATTCCTTTACTATTTATTGATTCTATTTTTAATCCTGCGTTTATTACAGGTCATGTGGGTCGTCCTCGACTTACAACAGTTCATTTAGTGACCGGAGTTACAATGGCACTGGAAAAAGTCACCTATGTCCAGTTTTTCACACTTACGACCGTTGCAGCAGCCGCATGGTCGCATGCTCAAAATTCAGGCGCTTGGCAACAGACTCCTATTTATGACGGTCGCAGTGTCGAAAGTAAGTATGAAAACTAGTCCCAAGTCACTTTCTTCAGTGCCGTTACAACTTTGAACGGTCACTGAATGAACTGTTATAAGTCGAGGATTTCCTGTACAGGATAATTTACAGAAACCAATTTATATTCCCACTGAATTAATTGCACAACTCAGCACCTCTCGCCTTTTCACAATGATATTTAATTTGGGAAATGTGCTTGCTTTTCTGTTTCTCAGCTCAGCCTAATTAAACATACACAGTGATGAAGCGGGAACACAATCGGCAGCAGGAGGAGAAAGAAGCAAACCCCAAAATAACAAAAGCAGGTCTTTGATTGCCCCGAGATATGCAGCAAGGTTCTGTTCTACTCCAAATTTTGGGTAAGATTTCTGCTTGGTGTTTTACGAAAAGCCCATGCCAGCTTGGAGGTTGAATTTTGACATTTCTGGAGGATTCAGCTTCCCAGGTCTGAGGGCAAGAAGCTGGCAACCACTAGATGGCAGCCAAGATTTTTACATCCACATTCTTGGTTGCAGCCTTTCCTCCCATCTGGTATTTATTGCAAATAGAACGTAATAATAGGGTTGGAAAGGATCCTGGAGGTCCTCTAGTCCAACCCCAAGGTAATACCATTCCAGACAAATAGCTGTCCAATCTCTTCTTGAAAACGTCCAGGGGTGGAGCACCCACAACTTCTGGAGGCAACTTCCGTTCCAAGGATTGTTCTCATTTTCAGGGAATTTCTCTTCTGTATCTGTAAAACCGAAGAGTGGGTTTGTGGGTATGTCCTGAGTAGGCTCTTCCATGCCTGCTCCAATCTGCCCCAAACTTGCCAGGCACATACCTCGCAGTCCAGAGACAACCCCCAATGCCTTTGGGGGTTCTTTGCCCCCTAAAAAAGCTGCCAAAGTGCCGACCCCCAGCCGCATTGTACTGCACATGCGCAGAGGGCTCTGCAGTCACTGAGGCAACAAGGGCCAATACAGGCAAGGCACGCAAATCGGAGACTCTCTAGCCATAAATAATTAGATAACCAAGATAGGAATCTTCTGCTTCCTTGACTTAACAAACATTCTTTTAGCGACCTTTTGACATTAAACCCTGGAAAAAAGTGACAAAGGGTCAGTCCTCGCACTTAAAATGGTTGCAGCATCCCTACTGCCATGTAACCAGAATTAAGGGGCTTGGCAAGCTGCATGTATTTTATGATGGGGTCATGTGACTGCCATTGGTGACCTTCCTAGCTGGCTTTGGACAACCAAAGTCAGTCAGGGAAGCCATTAGTGTCAATGTGATTCACTTAACAACTGCAGTGATTTGGCAAAAGAAAGTAATAAAATCACACCTGACTCACTTAACAATTGCTTATCAAATTCTGGTCTCACCATAAATCAATTGCCGGTAGTTGTGAGTCAGCCTTCCATTTATTTTTCATGAATGCTCTATGTTTGATCGCAATCACATTTTTATCCCCTGTTTGCTTGGGGGATAACCTATCTCCATTGCCTAGAGGTTATGGGAACGCAACTAAATTTAGGGGTTGCAGAAACGGGTCATAGCACGGCATGTAGGTAGATACAATTCAGAAAAAGGGAAATTCTGATAGGTGATAGATCCTGGATTTAGACATTTGCTTCAAATCAATCGAGTGATTGTGCATTTTTTCCTTCCCTGTTTAGAGAGTTGGAGTTTTTTTTTCCTAACGGAAGTCAGATTTCTTGAATGATGGTTGCAGAGTTCCTGACCTTCTCCCTACCCGGCTCAGAAAGTTTACTATTTTTCCTTTTGGGGGAAAAGGAAAAAAAAAACAGGTTGGTTAATGCTGCGGGTTTCTTCCGAAGGCTGAATTAATTATCCTTCCGGGCTGATTCACAGTTCGCAATTATGTTCTCCTCCTCCATTCTTCTACCTTTTTATTCAGCGAGAGTGAAAGGGTGGGGTGGAGGGGAAGAAGCTGTTAAATTACTCTCACATACGAGATGAGTAATTCGACCTTAGGAGGTTTGAAGCAATCCGGTGCAAAGTTGCAGAGATCTGAAGGACCCCACTTAAGCATTGAAAAGCTGGAGATCTTAGCCTCCTGGCTGAAGGGCAAAATGGAATTGTACCAAGCTAAAAGCCCTTCAGGCAAGGTAGCTGAGGCTGGCTTCCTTCAGTTTGCTAAGCTATCCGAGTGCATGTCCATAGAATTAGAACGCAAGGAACACTTGACAAAGGAGGGGGAAAAAACCCTACCAGGCACAACTTGTTCCTGAAGCTAAGAAAAGAATAGGCCAAATTACAGGACTGCTCTCGGTAAATAGACTTGCTTAGTGCTCCCAGGCCTTGGATGGGATTCCTTTATGTTTTAGCTGCAGTCCTCAGCATGTTTATGAGATGGAAATGAAGCCCCGGTGAATGGAGCGGTGTGTTTTTTTCCCCCCTTCCTCTCCTCTCCTCTCATAAAATGCCAAAGAGTTTTATTCAGCCTCGCATAAAAGTGAGAAGTCCGACCGGGATACAAGGCTAAGCGCTTGCATTAACAAGAGCTCGTGTCGCTGGGGGGAAAGGAATTGCCAGATAATTAAGTATGGAACAAGGTTTGCTGTGGGGGGGGGGTGTTGTCCATTATGGCCACAATGTGGCAGTTAGAAATTGCACTCACAGGGGTGTTGTTGCTACCTTCTTAGAAACTTAGAAGCTTTATCCAGTGCAATTCAAGCCAATGTCATCTCCTGGGAACTCATCATCGTCATTTAACAATCCCCACACCTTGTAGGGTGGAGTCTGGGTAACTGAATGGAGCTAGCAAAGTGTTGAATGGCTGGATGCCTTTCCTATCACCAGGGCGGAGTTTTGTTCGGCAGATATATTCTCATGATGCCCAGAGAGAGAGAATTATCTGTCAATAGAATAGAGTAGAGTAGAGTAGAGTAGAGTAGAGTAGAGTAGAATAGAATAGAATAGAATAGAATAGAATAGAA
>JANHFR010002655.1:93171-106911 GCA_032468015.1 Mimophis mahfalensis | reverse complement strand
CTACTGGCCAAAATAGTACCCTGCCGGCTAAAATGGGGCAACCCCCTCCCCATGGCTCATATTTGGTGTGTATGGCCTCCTGCAGCACTTTGCTGGCCAAACACACCCACATGTGCCTCATTTTGGTTGCCAGAGGCACTGTGGGTTGGTCCTTTGTTATTTCCAGGCCAGCCCTGCGGGCCAGATTTAAGCACCCCATGGGCCAGATCCAGCCCACAGGCCTTGAGTTTCACACCTCTGCATTAGACTATTGCAATGCTCCAATTCTAAAATACATTGTATGAGGTTTGGGCTGCTATGCCCAAAGATGAATGATATGAAAACAAAAAGAATAGGAAAATTTTTCTCTCTATATACATATATGGTAAGATCATTGCTTTCTGCCAATATTGAGCTGCCAAAGTACCATTAAGAATGTTAGAGTATCATGATAGGAAATACTTTTAAAGGTTAATATTAACTTGATGGTGTCATCTGTAGACGCAGAAAGTGGCAGAGGTTTGCAGGAACATATATCACCATAAGGCTAAACTGTTGTCTCCCGTGACATATTTCATTTGTTACATAAGGAAATCATTTCATTTAATAATTTTTTTTAAAAAAATAAAGTGTTGGATCTAAAAATGCCTGGTGTGCATGGATTCTAGATTTTAAGTAGAATGTCATGATTCCAAAACAACAGATTCAAAATAAAAGGGATTAAAATAGAAATATATACATTGCTCCCAGAAGCACAAAGCCAAAGACACCAGCCTGAAGATGATGAGTGTGACCTCATCGAAACATCACCAAGGTACCTTCAACCTTACAATTCATGGTATAGCTCAATTATTACAATGTGAACCATTAATCCTACCGTACTTTAATTTTGTGACAGCATGTTATACAAATTTGATCAGTTATGTATTGTAGAATTGATTGCCAACTTGGATTTGAATTTGTTTTGCTATTATGGGGAGAAGAATAAGATCTTTTTACATTCTTGGTTAGTATTCTGTGCCATGAAATCCAGGGAAGGGAAGTGGCACTCTTCTAGTCCTCAAGCCCATCTTTTTTGGACTTCCATTTCCAGGTTTCCTGGAACTATCTGCTATGAAAATAAGCCAGAGACTATTACAAATGCCTGGACTGCAGTTCTGCAGTTGTTGGTCTATATTCTTGTAAGGCCAGGTTTCTTCTCACATTTTGGCAGCCTTTCCTTTGGTATTTTAAAACTATCCTCCTGTGTCTAACACATTACTTATGGATTTTGCAGCTTTTGTCAATAGGTTACCTTGTAGAATTTCAGACTGAGCTCTAGTTTCTAGGAAGAGGCAGCAGGGTCCCAGCCTAGATGAAACCATCACCTTCTCTTCAATAGACCTTCTATTTTATCTGACTAGTGGAAACATTCAGAAGCTAAAAAATGAACACACCATAAGTTAAACTCAGTTCTTATGGAATTACATGCTTGGAGGCAGGCTGTGCGGCACGGCCTCTCCCAATTTGAAGAGATGCTTGTTCATCAGACTGAGGCAAAGAGGCAGTCCCGACACCAGCAAAACCAGGAAGCTAGACAGGGGACAGACTGTATCTGCCCTCAGTGTGGAAGGGATTGTCACTCTCAAATTGGCCTTTTCATCCATACTAGATGCGGTTTCAGAACCTCAATTCAGAGCATGATAGTCTTTCAAGGCTGAAGGATGCCATTCAAGTATGTCATTTTTCTGGCAACACTACTGAACAGTATGGAACTGGTTTGCCATTGTTTTCTTTATTTTTTTTTAAACTTCCCAGTTTAGCCTATAGTACTGGTATTCTCGGGTGATTTCCCAACCAGAATCGAAGAAGCTTCTTGGATAAGAAGCAAAATGTTTTCAGGGGAAAGAAACAAGAAAGTGCAGTTGCTTTTTGGAAAAGCACCTTTGGGACCACCATGACCTGGATGATTGACAATCTCCATAGATATCTTCCCAACTAAATATTAACTACTTAGTTCTGCTTAATTTTCAAATCTAGACAATACAGTCATAATATGTTTAAAAAGGAAATCAAATCTGCATCTACTTATGGGTCTTTAACTTACTTTCCTTATATTATGAGGTCTTAAAATTGAATTTCCAAACAGACAAGCCAATCTATAAGAGGATGGTGAAGATTAAGTTCAGTATTATTAAATTCATTGCCTTGGGAATTGAAGTCCACAGATCTTCAAGCTGCCAAGTTTGTCCTAGAATTATCAGCATGCCAATGGCATTGGGTTTCAAATACTTCTCATAGTATTTTCACATAACTGTGTTAACACCATAAGGGACATGATACAACCCTGTGGGACACTATAAACCTATAATCTAGGTGTCAGACAATAGTCCCCCCCCCAGGCTATTTTCTGGAAACTGCTTGATAGGAAGCCTTGGAACACTGTTGAGCATTGTTCTCAAAGGCCAATCTCATGAAATGATCTGGAAGATTGGTCTTTGAGGCCATCTGATATTATTCTGTAATTCATAATATCGAAAGCTACTGAGAAGTCTGTGGGAATTCACATGGCTGCATTCTCACCCAGACATTTTCTGAAATGTCCCTGGCACACATAGTTGGCATAAACACAAGAGTATGGTCCTTCAAGGGACTCTCCAGATTTCTGATGACAAAGTAATAATATTATGGCAATTTCTTTTCTTGAGTTTTTCTGGCAGGTTCCTCAGTTTTCTATATCATTCTTTTTTTTCTCTCCTATCCTTTGTCTAAGTGGCAGTGAAACTTCTGACAGGATCTTAGGTGAAACTATCTCAATTGGTTATTTCTTGATATTAGAGAGCTCTCAGCTTGCAGGACAATGGTGGTATTTGATGTAGTTGATAGTGAAATGGAAAGCTGATGAATCAAATCTCAACTCTGAAAAGGAGCTAGAGAATGAGACCCAAGACCTCTTTTCTAGTCTGGTGCTTTAACCACTGCACCAAATTGGCTCTATCACCTACTGCATTTTATTTTATTTTATTTAGGTAGCTGTGAAATAAAACAGTACAATGAAATGAGTTTTTACTGTCTAGCATTGAAGCTACGAATCTTCAAGATTGCATCTGGCTGAGGAATTCTGGGAGTTGAAGTCCACAAGACTTACAGTTGCCAAGTTTGGAGACCACTGCTCTAGATGAATAGTATATTTTCAGCCTGAAATGGTCATAAAGTTTCCAGGATTTTATTTTATTTTTTAAATCAGCATCCAAAAATATTTTGGATACCGTAAGAGAGAAGATAATGGAAATCCAGATTTCCTGACTCTTTCAAGGACAATTTCTTTCTATACTTTAATTTCTAGAAGAAGTACATCCCACATTTCAAGACACCATCAAATCACCTAGGATTAGGTGTTCCTACCAGTACTGTTGTAATATAGAAAGAAAAATATGTTAGTGTTGCAATACATGTCCTAGAATTTTATGGTCACTATTAAAACAATGACCTATGAAACTATTCCAGTTATGCGTCAACAAAAGTTTAAGCACAGTATTTAAAAGGATGCCCATATCTGTCCTAATAAGAATAAAATGAGCCAGGTCAAACAGACCCTCCCATAATTTCTCTAAGAGGTATTTTTACATCTTCTGCTAGTGGTGGTAGAAGGGTCTGTTGCTATAGTTATATCTACTGTCAGACCTTCTTGGCTGGATAAACTTCCTCACCTCTAAAAGTCCATGGGAGTGCCTATTGATCTCTTCCTTTTTTTTTTTATCTAAAGCACATAAAACTGAAGACCATCTCACACACACAATTCTACAGTGCAAGATTATATGTTGCATATCCATACACATTCCATTACCATCTCATTGCTAAATACAAAGAAGAATATGTACTTATAGAAATTCACATGCACGTGCAGACACACACAGACACACACACATACACAACCAAAGTATATACATATCTGTGATATGTATTTTATATCATTATGTACCTATATAACCACTGGAAGTCAGGCAGTGTAAAAATTAAATGAAAGAATAAATAAAAATAAATATAATATGTGCACATAGAAATACATATAAGAATTTTACTCAGAATTTCACCAAATTCTCATCTCCTTTGAAAGAAATCTCAAAAGTGAATTCTCATTCATCAAACTGAATGAAAACTGGCAGAAGAAAAAAAATGTGGTAAGAATTTAATTTTTATTTTATTTATCATTTTTCTAACCATCGCCACCCCCCGCCATCTGAGCTAAATCACTCTTGGGTTGTTTACAATAAAGACATAAAAAGTGGAATAAAAGTATAAATAAAAAACAAAGGTAAATCATAATTAAGGACAAAAGTGAAATTAAAATTAAAATATTGCCAATTAAAAAGGTGTCTGGAATGCCTTCACTTCACTAAACATCCCCAGGATTTCATATCACTCAGTTTGCACAGCTTGAATAAATGCAGATCCATAGCATTTAGGATCCTGCCAATCAGTATATTTTCAAGGCTTTGGGAGGGTAGCATCGCAGAGGTGGTATTCAGCCAGTTCCGACAGGTTCCAGAGAACTGGTAGAGATAATTTTGACTGATTTGGAGAACCGGCAAATACCACCTCTGATTGGTCGACAACATAGCCACATCCACTAAGCCACGCCCACAGAACTGGTAGTAATAAAAAAATTGAATCCCACCACTGGTAGCATGCCCCTTTCCTCCCCTTATTTTCCTATCACTAACTTTTGTAAGCATTTAGAAGCATAGAAATGACACCTGAGAAGAATTTGTGAGAAGAATTTGTGAGAAGAAAAGTGTCCCTGATTCATGAGGGAGTTAAGCTTTGCAAGCTAAATATGTTTGTTCTAAGTTCATGTTCCTGCTCAGTTTTTTACAAAGAGAACTTTCCAAAAATCCATTTCCTTAAGGGAAAATTGCCTGAAAATTGAGCTTAATGGGAGACCTTCATACCAAATATAGCATTTCAAGTGCCCTTCATTTTTATACCACATTTTCCTGAGAATTCATAAATAACTAACTGAATACTACTTCTGGTTGGCAAGATGAGGAATTTAGTGAAATGTGACTGGCAGGATTTTCCATTCTTAATGGTCTATATGCCTCCCTACTCTAAAATATACACATAGTGCAATGTAATTAAAAGAAACTCTGCTTGATCCAAAAGAAAGTGTTAAAGTCCAATATAGACATTTCAGTTCCAAGAAATTGAGCAGGGTTTATGACGTGCATATCTTCCTCTACTCCAATGGAAAAAAAATTATGTATACCTTTCTGTGTGTCATCTTCTCAAATGAAAATAAACTATAGAAAAAAATTAAAATTCACTATTTTAGTAGTTGGAACAAAAAAGAGAGAGAGGGCAATCAGCAGCAAGGTAGATGGACTCAATTAATGTGGCAATACATAAGACGTTGGAAGATTGGAAGGAACAGATTGGGGACAGATTGTCATGGTAAAAATCCAAGAGTCAACAGTGACTTGATGGCACCTAATCAATCAATCCATCAACCTTTCTAGCAAATACATATGAATATCACATATATTGTTGGCAGATAAACAAACCTGTTTCACATGACTGAGTAAGTAGGACTCTTCAGCAATTATGTTTTAAATACTTTCCAACTTTTGGTGGATATCCTAGGCTGCCATCTGGAATCTTGCTGGTTGAACCTATATACAGTAAAACTTGTCTGTCTTTGCTAAACTTTAAAGATTTTTAGGGGCCAAAGTCATTAACAAAGCATTACAAGTCAGCATTGTTCATTTATAGAATAGTTGAATATAATGGTTAAAAGTGACCTTGGAAAACAACTCTCTGCCCAGCGTGAGAGTCTTCTCTTAAAACTTCTTTTTCTAGCCATTAAAGAACAACAAGAACCAGTTAAGGAAAGTCTACTACTTCCTGAGAAAGTTTCTTCCACTCTTTTAGATGTCCAATCTTTTTGTGTGTGCATGTCTGTGCCTTTGAGTTTTAGTCTTGACTCCTGGTGATGGCCTTGAAAAGTCTACATAGTTTTTCTGGCAATATTTTTGGACAGTGCTTTCTTCCTAAGGCTGGGAGAAAATGACTGACCCAAAGTCGCCCTCATGGCTTTGAACTTTAGACAGGGCTACATCTCACAAATCTCCTGGTTTTCTGACTGATACATTTAATCATTATACAGAACTGGGTCTCAAAATGGATTTCTTTATAATTTAAACTCACTTCTTTTGGCATCAGGAAGAACTCTGAACAATTCTTCTCTGTCTTCAAAATTTCAGTTCATCATATATTTGAAGATAGTAATAAAGCACATTAAGATTTGCAAGATTCTGTCACTACTTCTGTTCCACTAAAATAGTAATAAGGTATTGGTTTCTTAATCTGGTCTACCTGATAGGATTGGCAGTTATGAATGAAAAGTTTAATTACCAAAATGAACTAGCCGGTAACACAGCTCTTAATTATCAAAGATTCTGGGACATAATTTTGGTTGTTCAATAAGAAGATCTTATTAAACTGCAACTACTTCTGAAGGTCATTATCTTATGCCAGGAACTATTTTTACAAGCAAAATTATTTACAGAATTCTTTTGGGGATTTTTTTAATGACACTTGTACACAATCCATCTCATTAGAAAAATATAGTCAATGAAATGTGTATGTGTGTGCATGTGTGTGTGAGTGTACTTCCAGTTCATCTTTTTTTTTAAAAAAAGGGAATTATGTTTATAAATTATCTGCATGGATTCCCCCACCGCCCCCAGTTGACTTTATTAGGAAAGCAGCTCTAAAGATAGTTATGCAAAAACAAAACAAAAAAGCAGATTAAAATATCCTTACATCAGGCTTTTATACATTGATTTGAAGTAGCATATACCAATTCTTAAATGGGCACTGCTATAGGAAACCATTCCAGCAGTGTAATTTATTTTGACCTTGTTGCTGTTGTTATTTTTGGTGTAAGATGCCAAATCAACCAGGGGATAAAGAAATTTAAATACATTGCTCCAGAGATATGGTCTAGTTGAAGTAACATCTGGAAAGAGGCTTCCTACAGCTGCTGAAAAATACATCTAGAAAAATCTTCCATTATGTAATGCTTCGGCCTTATTTTCAGTCCTTTTACAGAAGTTCAGAGATTGATATCTTTCATCTGTATCTTCCCGTGCTTTCCCTCTGCTTCTTCCATCATATTTCTTACCATAATATCTTTTAAGGAAGAACAGCAGAATAGTACCAGAATGACTTTTGATTGGTAGCAAAGAAGTTGTTCCATTGAAAACACCCCAAAGACAGATAATGTTATCATAAATGTCATGCATCTAGAGAGAAGGAATAAGAGGGGATAGTAGATATTTACAGCTGGAAAAATGGAGCTGGAAGCAGACAAGGGCAGCAAAGCAAAGAAAAGGCGTTGAACAGCTGTGAGGTGCACCAATCTGTGATGTATCACTTTCTAATGTGGCTTGCAGGGTTTTAAAATTGACTTTATCTTCAAAAACCAGTGGCAAGACTTAAAGGTAGCTGTAAAGCATTCCAAGATAAAAACGTCTTGGTTTAGAACTTTTTCCTTCTTCTAGAATTGGTGACTAATTATGGAAACATATGTTTAAAATTCAGTATTTCTTGAGAGAGTTTTACTTCTGTTGCCAAGGACATGTGCGTAACACCATAGACGATCCATAGGCCCCAATGCTGAAGTTCCACAAACATTTCCAACTTCTGCTGTGTTACATAAATCCTACTACCTGCAAAGCTTTCTTAAGCATTTCAGTGATCCAGTTGTAGAAAGAAGTAAAAGCTTAACACAGATGTTACAAATCCTGGGGCAACGATAATTCAGAAGCAGGTACAGACACTGTCCCCAATTGCATGCCAACCTTGTAGCCAATGTATAAGCTTACTTCATAACTATTCAAATATATCCTCAAAATCTGGGAGCCTTATTTTCCAGAAAGCTTGTGTATGAGCTCTGGGCACTATGAAAAGACATGGATGGAAGAGAAGCAGTGGGAAGGGGGTGACAGTCTTATCTGGCTTCTCTTCCATTATGCAAACATGTCAAATATCTATATTGCAATTACGGGGAGATGGAATGGCCACTTCCACTGAAAAGAACAGAAATACAATCAACAATACACCAGACAATCAGAAATGCATGTCTCAGTTTTATGTGCCATACAAAAACTACCTCAGACCCATTATTTAGGCCTGGTTGGGAAAGTTTAGATTCAGCTCCTTTGATCCTACAGATGTGAGCATCTTACTGCAAACTGGCATGGATTAGATTTAGGTTATAGCTGACATGAGAAATCACTGCATGTTCCAGCCACAGACAAAAATGATGAAGCCTGGCTTGAACAGATAGTCTGCTTTAAGAAATTAGCATATGCTCTTCTTTCCTTAGGTCACTTCCTCTGTGACCTTATGTCACAGTGGATTAAGAGAGCCAGAAGGCCTTTGCCTGCCATTGAAAAACCAACTTATTTGAAATGGGCCAATCTGACATGGCCAAGTCTCCATGGCCAACTCACCATAGGGCAACTTGCTGCAGGACAAATCAACAATTCAAGTTAAGTATTTAAAGTAATTAAAAATTATTTTAATTTTTGTCATTCACATTTCAATTTGTCCCTCCTTTTGCATCCTTTCCTTAATGATTCTATTCCATCATTTCTTTGATAATAGTGTAACTCTTCTGCAGGGAGTTGTGCCACAGCAAATTGGCTGTGGCAAGTTGGTCATGGTCAGTTGGCTGTGCCAAGTTGGCCATGTTGAGTTGGCCATGCCTAGTTGTCCTCAACCCCCTGCTCTTTTGACCACAGGCCTCAGACCTTGCTACACGACTATAGGCCTTGAACATAATAAGAATGAAACCTCTTGTCTGGTTTTGCATAATTAATAACATTTGTTTTTAAGATATTCTGAAGATTAGAGCTTATATATTTTTTGCTACTTGCTGGACTGCAAACAACTGTGATTTATGATAAAAAAGTATTACTGGACAAAACATCCTATCCTTGAAAAGGGTACATCATTTACAAAGAAGCCCATAGCCCATAATATTTCAAAGGTCATTATGAGTTTCAATTTGACATCCAAATTGTGGTCAAAGTGCTGAGGGAGGATTTTCTTCCTAAATGTTTTCTGCTACTTGATCCTTGAGTTAAAAAACATTGGTCTTTCACCAATATAAAAATAAAATATGTATGTCTCTCCCACTAAAAATACAACAAGAATTAATCCTATGATTATGAGCAGATTGCAGAACTAGAGGAGAGATCTGGTGTATTTGTTCTTTGTTTTACATATAGTTATCATAACTGTTTACCAAGTAAAAACAAGCTCTGTATAGAATATAAAATAATCACAATATAAGTGGATTCTAGAAGTCAGCCTGAATTGATCTTCACAATCATCAAAACATCTTTCCCGAGCAGACATGCATAAGCCTGCAGATTGTGAGATCAATGGATCTTTTGGTATATACATTTGAATCTTCAAGTAACTTTTGAAAAAGAAGTCCCTCAAGCATTTGCCCATTTTATTATAGGAAGTAGCAGGAAGGGAAAGCAACATTTAACCATTTGCCTACTCACTGAAGCAAGAGGGGAAGAGCACCGAATGAACTTTTGTGTTCCAACCTGGAAAACCAATAAATAGCTCATCAACAAATCAACTCAGATTTCTCACTCAAGGTACAAATAACCAGGCTGAGATTATACTGCTTTGGACACATTATGCAAAGACCCAGCTCTCTGGAGAAAGCTCTAATGCTGGGAAAGGTGGAAAGAAAATGAAGACAAGGTGACAAGCAACAAGATAGATATTCATTTGGATAATGATGAATGCACCATTGGAAGAGCTGAAAGACTTGGTTAGGGGCAGATCACTATGAAGAAAATCTATCTATGTGGTCACAGCCAGCCAGCATAGCTTGTTGGCATGTAATCAAAACTGACATATGTCAGGCAGGAGTCACACCATACCAACTGAGCTTACCTTGCCTTTGTCAATACCATTTTCGTCATTACATGGCAAGATGAAATGAGATGAGATAACTTTATTGTCTTTTTTTTACTGTGAGCACACCAGCCCACATTAAAAATGAAATTCTGTTGCCTGCTCTCAAGAGAAAGTGTATATCTACACAATCACATATATAACACACACAAATGTTTTCCATTTCAGGAAAGAAACCCTGACCATTGAATGAGGGGAGAGATCTCTTCATTATTTCACATAATTTAGAAAGTTAGTGTGTAGGAATATTGTAGTACCAGAATTGGCCTCTGAGCTGGCAAGCCTAGGGAGTTCCCAGATGGCCTCTCAGTGTTTCTATGATCTAACCCTTTTCCTGTGAGAACCTGTCTTGAGAAACACTGTGTTTATTTCATGGTACCACCTGGCCTCCTTACTCTGGCCTCTCAATACCTCTCTGGTTTCCAGGACAATGGAGCTACTTTCCCAGACTTTGGATTGGCTGCTTCTATGTATAATGTAATGCTGTATTGTATAATCATCTTTGACATTGGCTCAATAAAGTGGGAGGTGGCAGAGAACTAAACTTTCTTCACTATACTTCATCTGGTCTTCATCTTGTCTTCACCTTGTCTTCACTTCACTTTACTTCTGGCCCTTTACTTTAGCTCATCTTTCTCACCATGCTCTTGGTCCTCCATCTTTGGTCCTCTACCCTCATCACTATGCTTCGATGCCCTCCTCCCTGGAAACAGCTGTCTGCTCAATCATTGTCTGTATTTACAACATTAGTGTAACCCACTCCCATCATGGATCTATTCCTCTACAGAAGGACAAACAGCAGCTAGATTGTATTCTAATTATCTTTCAACCTATTCAGGATCCACCACACATCTGCTACAATGAAATACTAAATTTGTTATCACCAGGAACCACAGTGGAATCGTTTTTAATCTATACTAGCCAATAACCTGGCGTTGCCCTGGTATTTATTTATCCCAACCCTGTATTAGACAGGAATGGCGATGTGAAGTGGCAACTTAAGTGTGGAATGGGCTGTCCTCCCATTAACGTCTCTGCAATTCCTGAAGAGGTGATGGCAAGAGCAACTTCTCCCTGAGCCCTGATTTCAGCGCCAATTAAATTAGTTAAAAATGTTTTCCCTGTGCCCCCCAAAGCATCAAGAAATGTTGTCTCTGCTTGATGTACGTTGTGTCGGTCTCGTGGTGCAGGCAGGCCCCATTAGAAATGCTCCCTTGTGGAGTACTGTGAAGCTGTTACCATGGCTGTAGGCTGAATCTTCACAGAACACACAAGGGATCAGAACACATACCCCGAGGGGTGTTAGGGGTGTCTTACCTCTACAGTATTGGTTTCCAGGGGGTAAGTGATCTGTGTACCAAGTTTGGATTGAAATTGCTTGAGGCATTCCAGAGTTATGCTGGAACACACACACGCACATACACACACCCATTTATACATATACATACATATATATATGTATGGCATTATGCTTTGTTCGGGTATTTTCTCATGTCTTCATAGTTGTGCTTTTAAAGTTGTAGCAATGTTTTGGTAAAATCTCATTTACCATCATCAGGCTAGTGTGGTAGGCTGTTGCAGCCATTTCTGTTTTATATATATAACAGAATATAATATATATAATATATTATATATAAAATAATATACATATATATATCAAATAATACAATCACAATAATTGATCGGCCTCAAAAAGCTTAGACTACAACATCCACAACCGTGTTGACTGATACTTGAAGAACTGAAGAGCAAAAACATCTGGACATTTGGTTGCCTAACTCTAATTATAGTCCTATAAAGGATATCATTGATGATGATGATGCATACTACAGGAGACTGAAAGCTGAAAAACAGACTCATGAGCATAAAAAAATAATCAATGATCTGTAAGGAATTAATACAGAGTTCAATATAATCTGCGCCCCAATTACATTACTGCACGACAGCTATCCCAATTAGGGCTATAAAATCAGGGCTGCAAAATTCCAGCAGAGCACCAGGGGAGAGCCAATGGAGAGTTTTTTTTTTCTGTCCAGAATTGATAACTCTGTTTTAATATAATTCCTTGCTGTGTTTCACTAAATGATAGATAAAACATGACTTCACTGAACTCTATTTCATAAAACGAAGTGTGTTGGGAGCACACGGGATGAAGAGTTAATGTTTTCAGATTTCTTTAATTTTTGGTTTTGTCAGGAAAGGAAGATGTCTTCAGTGATAATCTTTAGATAATCTAAAAGCAGTGCCCCCCCCACAACCTTTTGGGCACTAGGGTCCAGTTCTGTGGAGAAAAGTTTTTTTCTGCAGACCTGAGGCAGGCGTGGCTTTAAATGCTACCTAAATCCTGTGGTTGGGGCTTTGCTTGTTTGTGTGGCCTGGTTTCCGGCATGCCACAGCTCAGTGCCTGTCAACGGACTTGGGGTTGGGGACCCATGGTTTAAAGGAAGAATTGTATTTTTCTAATGCAACTTTAGTTTTTTTTTCTTCTAAAGGAGAAAACAATAGATTCCCATTCAAGATGTTTTGCCTAGTAGAGTATTAAATCATTCAGCAACTTTGGTATAAACAAATCAGAGTAATATTGTTTAAAAAGTTGCAGTGTTTTATGATGGTACAATGGACAGTTTTACATTAGGTGTTTACTGAATTTAATTACATTTAAATTGAAATTAGTTTTTAAACCAATGGCAGAGTCAGTGAAATGTACTGCATTGATCCTATAAGTCAGTTGAAGAAATTATTGGTTGCTGTTTCATATATTTGTATGGATGTTTTAACCAATACATAATATAAAATAATTGTTCACTATAGTGAATGGAGGGAAAACAACAACATTGCTTTTGAGTATTGCTTTTTGTGATTTGTTGCTCATTTCCATAAAGGAAGGGAAAGGAAAGGAAAGGAAAGGAAAAAAAAGAAAGAAAAGAAAAGAAAAGAAAAGACCCACCCATCTTATTTTTTTTCTCAAAAATGTTCCTAAAATATTGATTAAAATAGTCAGTACCACAAAGAATCTAATGAATCAGCCATGATTGCTCAATTCAGAGAGTGACACATGAGCAATAATTCACAATTATGGATTGGGCTGTACAGGTAGTCAACACTTCCTTCTTTCTGAGTCTGGATGAAACATCATGTTCCTGATCAGAAATCTTGCATTACCTCAATAAATTTATTTTGGGTTTATAAGCAGACTTGGCAAGTATCTGCTCATTTTTCTGGGATCTTTCCAGTTGAGTTTCAGGCTGGGTTTTTGTGTGTGTGTGTGTGTGTGTGTGTGTGTGTGTGTGTGTGTGTGTGTGTGGAAAGCTTGCGTCAGCATAGGACTATTTATTCCTTTTGATTCCTTAATGGCATATGATAACACTTGGCCTTCCTAGTCTTCTGAGTCACCTCAAAGAGTTGGCTCTCTCAACGTTTCAGCTGCTGTGGTAGTCTTAAAACAGAAGATGATGGGGAATTGTTAAGATTTCTCAAATCTCCATTTCTGTTCAAGGTTGCCTACTTTAAATAGCGGCAAACCTTTAGGCTCTTAACTAGTGTTTTTCTCAAAATGTTTTTGAGATATCTTTATTTAAAGATATCAGAGCTTTAACCTGTGCCTTTCTGTTTTCAATACACCGAGATATGCATTGCAGGTCACCTTTGTTTTTCTTCTAATATGGATACCAGCTGCCTGCAATTAGTGCAGGTTTGTCTCCCACCAGGCTCAAGGTTGACTCAGCCTTCCATCCTTTCGAGGTAGGTAAAATGAGGACCCAGATTGTGGGGGCA
>JANHFR010002650.1:91242-104323 GCA_032468015.1 Mimophis mahfalensis | reverse complement strand
GGTAAAATGAGGACCCAGATTGTGGGGGCAATAAGCTGACTTTGGCCTCTTCCTTGGGCTCCTTCCTAAAACAAGAAATAAAAAGCAGCTGTAGGTCTTCAAACAGCATTTAAAGCCTCCCACCCACCTTGTCTTTTAAGAAGAGGATTGATTACATGTTTAGAAAGGCAAATCATGCCCCTCCCCCCCCAAGCCTTGAGGAACTGAGCCCTCCAATGCCCTCTGCCCTTTTCCCAGAGAAAGCAGCTGTCCTGCGAAGGATGTGCGCCTGCGGATTGAAAACCCGGCCTGTTCATTGAGGCACAAGGGCTGGTGTGTTTGGATCTGCTTCCCCTCTCAAAATCGTTGCTCTGTTTTGATAGTTGCAGGAAGGAACTACAGCTCCCGCCCCCTCCTTTCCTATTTTGTACACAGATCTCCCTTGTCACAAGGAACATGGCCATAGAGGGAGCAGATCAGTCACTGTCTTTTAAAGCCAAATGCATCTCTGGGGATTGTTCTAGAAAGGGAATACGGACAGAACAGCCTAGCCAGGCAGGCAAAGAGGAGAATAACAATCAGCCAGGGAGATTTTCATGGTTGTGCTTGGAAATGTTATCAATAAGGGACTCTGCTCTTAAGAAAAATGGAGCCTGCCTCTTGGATTTCTTCCCCTTTCTCTCACAGTTTTTAGGTGTCTTTCTGTGGTCCTGGTTTTATTCTGGGTTTTTTTTTCTTAATGAAATTCAAGAGATACTAATTTTTGAATAAAGTATTCATACTGAAACTTATTTTGACTAAGTAGATGGCTTATATCTGTATAAGAAAGAGTCCCAGTTCTTAAAACATTAGAGATACTGCTAGTGATGAAAGTAGTTGAAAAGTAAGATTGTCAAAGTCAAGAAAATGGGATTTAAAAATTTTTTCCCCCCCCCCCAATTATATGCAGGCATTGTGGGAGACTATTTGTAGTCAGATTAACAGCAATAGGGCACTGCTTTATGCAAGGACACAATTCCAAGTAGGTCCCTGGAGAATTGAGAGTGTTTAGGATATAATTCTCTATGGAACAGAGATAGTCACATAGGCAATCCAGTATTTACTGCTCATGTAAACATTCTGCATTCTCTCCTTAAAGAGTTAACTGGCTAAACTGGTTGAACAGGGCTGCATTGGGGAGGCTGGGCTTGGGACTGCCCTGGCTTTTGAACCTTATGCCTTAGGAGCAAGCTTAGAACACGCTGCGTATTGTGGCTGCTGCAGGTACAGTTGTGCTGAGTTGCAGATAGTTGTGTGCATAATTCAGTTCTCATGGCAAAGGGACATTAAGGATTTCCTAAAAGCATTTTTACTTTTTGGGAATTGATCACTAAAGGCTTAAATTATAGCATATAATAAGGGGTACCATGACATAGCTGCTTATGGGCTGTGCTTCTCACTGAAATGTAGATGTTAAAATAATTACTTTTGGCACATAGCTGTGGAGCTTCACATTTTGTGTTTCCCTACTTGGTTTAAATACCAAAGAGAATAATAAAGTGTAAGCTGTGTAGAGGAGTCCCAAAGGTGCTTTTTCAAAAGAACTTTGATTTTTCTTTGAAGACATTTCGCCTCGCATCCAAGAAGTTTTTTCGGTTCTGAACTGAAAATCCAGTTGCCTTTTGAAAAAGTACCTTTGGAACAATCATGACCTGCATGACTGAGAATCTCCATAGACTGTGCAGATATTTCTCTGGTAAATTTCATATAGTACTAGTTTGTCTTGCTCAAGGGAAATGTGCTAATATTAACTCTAGGATGAAGATGAGGAGAGACTAGTTGGGACAATATTGCAGCTCTAACTACACAGCAGAGTGGATATTCCAGATCTCATTGAGATAATGTATATGTTCTGGCTTATGAATATTAAAATCTGCATTTAAGCATTTTTTCCCCAAATCGCAATATTTTGTAAAAATTACTGTGAAGAACTTAATCATTAATATTTGTAGTTTTTGCTCTTCATAAAATAAAATGTCCGCTGATGTGGAAGATTCTGCTTTGATTTCTAGGATAGGCTTCTATTTGCGAGGAAAGAATGGTTCCTTAGTGTGATCAAGCAGCATTAATCAGACTATATCTTCAGTCTAGTCTCTTGAAGGGAACGACATGTATATGAAACCACTTGGATTATATAAAGTAGAGAGTGTTAATGCTCCATATAGATTTGCTTTATATTTTTCTCAAGCCTTTTTCTTAGCATTTGTAAACCTACCATTAAAATACTATTTGTGTGTGTGGTACTGAAGATATGTTTATGAAACAATGTGGGAAACTGCAGTGTCAATTTTTTATGTTAACCAAAGTATAGGAACGAATAAATTCAGAATATTTATGGCTACAGAATGGAGTAGAATAAAAAACTGCACTGTCCTTTGATTCAAACTTGATATCTGCAGTATTGTTGCTGCTGCTGCCACTGTTTTTTTTTTAATCCACATACCGGTATGTGTCTTTTAATTGGTTTGCAGTATTCACTGTTTTTAATGGAATAGATTTTCTTGGTGTGCTTCAGTTTAAAAAAGTCTTACTGATAATCTTTAATCTTACTGCTCCATTCATGCAGGTTTTTTAAAATAAGCTTCTGTTGTCTCACCAGTAGCATTTTGGGGACAACATATGAAATTTATGTATATTGTAGCAGCAGTTTAACAACAAGATGAAGCCCATTTGAAATATATGTATGTAGCCAGATTTACTTAAATTTTAATCAGAATAGTTAATTGTGATTTGGAAGTTGCTATCAGATCATATTAAAGGTGATACTTTCTTGCCAAGAATAGACTTAAAAACCACATTGTAAATGACATTTTAAAATTATTAGGATCTTTCAGGGAGATATGTCACAGTATTTTAATATCAAGTCTGGTGAGTCTAGTTTAGAATAAGTTGTTCAGTTCAAGATTTAATCTACTGGAAGATCTAAGAAAAACTAGACATGAGATGAGTATCAAAAATAAAAGAAGCATAGTAAGGACAGAAATAATGAACTGACAGAGAAAAAGCAAACGATCTTTGTTCTTTGAGGAAAATGCCTGCCTCAGAGTTCTTACTGAATGGGACATATTACATGGAACCTTGACATTATTGTTGTTAACCTTTATCCTGGTGTATAATCACAATCTGTAACTTGAAGCCCATAGGACAAATCTGAGAGTGGCCTACAGTTTTGTTTTCAACTTAGATGTGAAAGAGGTATGAAAAACATGGCTTTGTCTCAAAAACACTTGGTCAATACCTCTCTCTTAAGAGGATGGCTGACGTGGGGGGGGGGGGGCATCCACCATGTCCTACACCTCAAAGTGACAGTTCACAAACACTAGTGCCTAACAGTTGGCCTCAGGAACAATTAACTACCTGAGGTGGAACTCAATAAAAGGCTGGGACTGGTGGGCTGGGGTAGTTCCTAACTGGAAAAGTTTCAGAGAGTAGTTGACTCACTAGAAGGTGGCCAGGTTCCTATGCGAGTGATTTAAAGCTTCAGCTCATGTCCTAAAAAGCTTCTATATGCTCCTGTATAGAGAATTCATTTGAGGAGGAGGGTCCATGAGCGTTTTTAAATAGAGTTGCTTTTTTGTTGTCAATATATCCATTTTCTAAAAAGGAATTAAAAAACAACAACATTGCAAGTATCAGTGGCTCTCTGGTTACCAACAGTGCAGATAGTCTATGTATGGTTGGTGGTTATTTCATTTGGGGGGATTTTCCCAGAGGTTAGGTAAGCAGAATGAATATGCGCTGCCAGAGTGGGGGAAGGATTTCCGGTATCTTGTGTTAGTAATACTTGACTCTACACACCTTAATTATGAGGCCTAACCTAATTTTTAGATCACCTTTTATACTATTATAGCATTGTTTCTTCAAGATATGTTTTTTTCTTGAAGTTTTACTCTAAACTTTGGTTCTACAAACATAATGTTACAAAACTAAAAGGATTACAGAGTGTATCTTAGATGAATGTCTTAATTTTATTTAAGTTGCTTTATTAAATTGAGATACAAGTGAGAATGATATGCTTTTCTTTTGAGAATATTGCTAATCTAATTTCTCATTTCCCTTTGTTGTTATAATCATACTTCATGCGTTAAACATTGAAGAAACTATATTTAAACCTCTTTGACAAATCTTGCAATTTCTTCGAAAGTTGCTATATAGATTTTGAGAAGTGCTTAAATCTGTCCTTTTTCTAGCAAGCTGCTTTTTTAGCTCATTATGTGAGTAAGACTGTTCTGTTGGCACAGTTTAGTTGAAAAATTGACACGCATGGGAATTCAGCAGGTACTTCCTCATAGCTATTAAAAATATCAATTTTTGCTGGTGGGAAACATGACCTGATCTCCCCCTCCTCCTCCGAAATTCTTCATTGTTTTTACAGAGAAAAGTAAGCATTTTTGTCAGCAGTGCCCCTGCCATCTGCCATTGGTTTGCTGCACTGCCCTTGGCATTTATGCAGTGAATTATTTATCCTCAAGGAGTCTGTGGGCAGACTCTTTGCCTCTCTCTAAAAAAAGTGGCGAGGATTCTGCTTGTAACAGCAGAATGGACTTTGATATAAAACAGATCTGTTTTTAAGGGAATATATTCTTAATTGTTGAATAATATTTTATAAACCTATCAAGCACTGTCTGAACTCCTCTGTAGAACTGTTTAACCCTTATAAGATGATATCTTTATTGGTAACATAGTTTTATTATAGATGATCCAGTTTTTAAAGTTTTTTGCTAGAAAAAGGAAGAGTTGTGAACTAATGGGCTTTAAGTGTGGCGGTGAGAATAGCAACCTTGGATTTTCCTTAGGATTAGAAAACACAGCAGTCATACTGCCTGTTGTGAAGAGCAGTGGCTACTTCATAACCACAGCCCACTAATAGTTCTGCTGCCTTTCATTGGTTGTGACTAGGAAAAGGAATGCTTATTTATTTATTTATTTATTTATTTATATTTATATTTATATTTATATTTATATTTATATTTATATTTATATTTATATTTATATTTATATAAATATAAATATAATGTTGTTAGCCTTTTGGAAGCCCATGTGCAGCAGTTGAAGCCACGTCCCTGGTCATTGGGCATGCTGCCGATGTGGAATGATGGAATTTACTCCAAAGACTATTCTAGGTGGTCACCTGAATGCCTGAGTCTTCACCCAGTGTGAAGAAGACATGCTTTGTTTATGTGTAGGTCATTTACTAAATCACAATTGGCTGTGTTCATGAATTGTGTTAAGTCCAAATTTACAAGTTGGTTTAGAATGATGTGTGTACCATATTGTGCAGTCATTTAAATGGTCAGGGCAGAGGTTCTCTGTGTCAAAGAGCAGCAGGCTTAATGGGAATGTATTTCACGTGGTGCATTCTGATGTCCTTTGGAGAAATTTCTTTTAGATCTAACTGCGTGGTTGCTTTCATAACTTTTTCACTGGGTAGTTACATAAAATGAGGATGTAGGATTACGGTTTATATATGAGAAATGGTTTACGCAGAAATACAGATCTAACTATCACAGGAAAATGGTGGCAGGGACGGTTGGGGAACTCATGTGGAAATAATGAAATCATTTGTTTCATTTTTCATTTAAATTAAGAGCTATAAATACTACATATGAGAGCCCTCCAGCACCAGAGTGAAAGCCTGCCTGTTATTTGCCAAGGGGCCAAGCAAATGCCTCTGATAAGTCTGCTTGCAAGACTAGGAGGCCACTGGCTCTCCTGCTAAGGTCCCCTGGCAACTGATAGATGGGGGGGGGGGCATTGTATTCGATTTTGGAGAGAGATGGTATCATGCAGTGATCAGAACGGGCAATTCTGAATAGCCTTCTTCACTAGAACATGGGCATTTTTTAAAAAAACGAAAGTAGATTCTACTATTCTGCTTCCCAGTTAAAAATATAAATCCATGGCAACCCCTTTGTGTTACTTAGTCCTGATAGAGGTCATTTGCCTATAGATTTTAGAGTGGTTTTCCTAGTTCACATATTGTTTGCTGAAAATCAATATTGTTTATTTCCTTGCAAGTCATATTGTGTTCTACCCCTACATTTTTATTAGACTGGAGTTTGTGTTCACTGTTCTCCTGCACGTATAGTAATGGTTGCTTTCTATATATTAAATAATACAATTAATGTTTTATATTTTCAAATATATTAGCCAGCTTTAGAGGTGTTTTCTGGTCCTGGTTGTTTTGAGTATGCTCTGGAGTTTGATCCAATGATTGGTTTGCGTGATTGGGAAGTGTAACTGGAAATACGGGTCCAATGAATGCTGTTGTTCCTTTGACATAGCTGTGACAAGGAAAGCAATCATATTGGGGTTGGGCATTCAGAGGTTTGTTCCAGAGGCAGACTGATAGGGTAACAGATTGATCATGCGACACCTTAGTGACCACAAGTATCCCTCCGCCTGAATTTCTCTCTAATTTGATCCCTCAGATATTTTAGTGGTACATTCATAGGTTTGTTTTCTTGTCTGTCCATGAGGTCTTCTCAGGCATCTTCTCCAATCCCAAAGTTCAGAAATAGCAATACCTCTTCTTCAAAATCCAGGGAAATACCATTGCTTGCATCATTCTGATCTGTACTTTTCTAGTTGCAGACACATCATAGCATCTGAGCATTTTTTACGACTTCCATTGTTGCTCTACCGAGTGCTGGCCTGTGATGTGTTTCTTGACTGCTTGTTCCTTGATTATTGCTGGTGGAGCCTGCAAGCAGTAGCTTTCTACCATGTTGATAGGACAACTGGAGAGATCTAAGTTCAGTACTCAGCTATGAACATAAAAATAATTACAAACCAGTCCTCCTCTCTTTGTAAAAATTATCTGAAAGGATTGAATTGAAAATTAATTGGATTGATCTATTTACTGCATTCTGATCTACTTGGAGAAGTTTTAGTAACTTTTTTTTTTAATTAAATGAGACTTGTAAATTCTAAATTTTAATAATTTCTTCAAATAAATTCTGCTGGAAATAAGCAAATGAATTATAATTTCATATGATTAATCCAAGCCTTATATAATCTCTTGACCCTGTTTCTCCTTTGGGGTGTGGACCTTGTACTGGAGGCTTTTATCAACCAGTATTTTCAACATGTCCTCGATAGATGGTAGTTAAAAGTGTTGCCATTAGTTTGCATTGTTACCTGAAAGGAAGTCTAAAGTTTGTAAATGGATTTCATTTGTTTTGTAACAGTTATTTTTAGCTGACACATTGAAGCATTGATTCCCAATAAAATCTTTTTTTGTTGCTGATTTGAATGTTTCAGAAATCAGTATTGTAAACATTGGTTTGCAATCATGTACTTCCTAAAAAAAGCATTGGCTGCTTTTGCATTGTTAGAAGAAAAAAAGATGGATATACCCATATAGTCAACAGCCATTGCATTTGAGGGAGATTTTAACTTACTTTTTATGGTTCTAAACATACTTTTAACACAAGTAATTTGCTGTAATTACTGTTTAGCTTATTATGCTTTGAGTTTCTGCTGTGGCTTTAGTACAAGATCAGATAACTGTTCAGCATCAGGAAGTCTGACCCAATAGATTTGCTATAATTACAGCACTAATTATCTATCTTTGAGTAGCAAAGATCTATGTTGCATCCCAGGAATTTTCTTTTCCTAAGTCTCAGTGAAATGTGAAAGACTAATTTTACCACCCTTCATAAGTCATATTTGTATGCGAACAGGGTATGAGGGCTTCATTTGAGTTCAGTCTGTGGAATTTAGGTGTCCTTCACTGTTGACTTTTAAAGGGCTTTGGCTGTAAATATTAGCATATCATATTATTGACAAATCAGTTTTATATACAACAATCATTTTGGCAACCTTTAAAAAAAGAATAACCTATGATCATAAACTGACTCAGTGCCAGTTTAGGTCACTAAGGGGCTCTATTTGTTTTGAGAAGAAAATCTAAGAGTAGTGTTAAACTTCTGCTTCCTGGAGTATCTTTAAAAAGATGGAAAGGCAATGTTTGCATTTTGTCATGCAAGATAAGTTTATGCAGAACAAAATCCCAGTCATGGTAATATCACACGGTTCTCCTGCAGCATGTTTAGCAGTTTTGAAAACTTCTGCATTCTTTGTTCATGAGTCATGCCTGCTGAAGTTTGGAATACAGATTATAAAATACTCTCCAACCAGCATTATATTTTAGGTGACTAAGATTGAGTTAGCAGAGTGAAATCTAGTGGAGCAAATAGTAACCCTCTTTATAATTTATTAAGTTTGGTTCCCAGAGTGAAGATTCTCAGCTTTATAGTGTACTTCAATTAATTATAGAAAATTCTGACCGATATCTTTTGTTTATGGGAATAATGTTGTAGATGGCTAGTAGCTAGGTTGTAGTAATTATGCTTAAATATTGTGCTTGTTGGAAGATGACAAATCTTACAATTGTCCCATGAAAAGCTATATACATAGAAGTTGCCTGTGGATCCTTTCTAGGACCTTATTTTGGCCCCTCTATAGATAGTAATCTACGCTAAAATATTTTTAATGATTGTGATTTATTTGTTCTTAGTTGTGAAGTCGTGTCCGACCCATTGCAACCCCATGGACACTGTTCCTCCAGGCCTTCCTGTCCTCCACCATCCCCCAGAGTCCATTGAAGCTTGCGCCGACAGCTTCAGTGACTCCATGCAGCCACCTCCTTCTCTGCCGTCCCCTTCTTCTTTTGCCCTCAATCACTCCCACCATTAGGCTCTTCTCCAATGAATCCTTCCTTCTCATTTGGCGGCCAAACTATTTAAGTTTCATCTTCAGGATCTGGCCTGCTAAAGAGCAGTGTGATTTATTATCTAATTGCAATCCTGACTGAGCTTGGCCTGGACTTAACTTCCTTCTTTGACTACCTGATGAAGGCCCTTTTACTGTGATATTTGAACTTTATTTTAATGGTCCTGAATTAATCTGTTCTTTTCTATTCACTTTTAACAAATTCTTTTATTTGGTTCAGTTTCTGATGAGTTACTTATGAAACTTTGCCAGGCCCTAGAAAGAAGCAAAATTAAATATATTAAAATAAACCACTTCAGATGTCTACACTCAAATATATTAGTTGCTGAAGTGAACTAAGGTACTGATGAGTATTACCATAATTTTGAGGTATGTCTGACTTGTTTGACACTTCTATATGAAATACTCTGTTTAAAAGTTTTTCAGCAATGGCATCTGTGTAAGGAAGTAACCATTTAAGCTGCAAGTCCTTAAGCAATGGAAATGTTTTCTAGCCCAAATAATTTCAAAATTCAAATCATCTTAATATCTGGTTCAGTGCCATATGTTGTTTTGGAAAGCACATTGCACTAGCTGCTTGTCTTGGATACGGAAATCACAGCTTTAGTATATTCAGATAGTGTGCCTTTTACATTAGTGCTTAAAATATAATTGTAGCAATTTGTTCTTAAGCTATTACGGATATAAGGCTGTTTGCATCAAATGAGAAAAACTAGTTATGAAGAATATACCTAAAAAATAATCATGTTCCTCCTTATTTTTGTCAATTTGCCAGATTTGTATTGAAGCATTGTGCATGTATTGTTATGGGGTATAATTTTTTCTGAACTGTATTTTGCTTTATTTTTTTTCTCCTGTTGTTATGGAAACTCAGTCCAATGTAGCAGGAATTGCTAACAAGTGCGAGGTTATGGTGCCTTTTTAAAATGAAGATGTGTTAGTCATGTTGCAGTTTTTTGGTCATGGAATTTTGCCGGCTTGGAGATGTTCTTCACATATTGTAGCATGATTTCAGGTCTTTCAGAATGTAATGTAAATATATCTTACAAATAGTTCTTTTGAGTACAAGAATTGGATTCCTCATGGGGTTTTAAAATTTCTATAGCATCTGGTGAATGGGTTTGAAATCTTGTATTTTGTATTCTTGTATTTTAGATTTAGGTAGCTAACAATTTTATTCGAGATATTTTACACCTGTGTGATGGAGTTCTTTCAGAAGATTTTAATATTTTGAAATGCAGATGTTCACTTTTTTTTATTTTTTTAAATCCCATTTATATGCCGCCCTTCTCTGGAGTCTCAGGGCGGCTTACAATCTGTTTAAACACAAATCAATGTGCTTAGCAATATGTACATTTGTGTACATAAAGAAGAAATACATTTTAAAACATTTTATAAAGCAACAAATGGTTGCCTTATTGTCTGCCTTGTCCTTTAAAGCATGACCTTTCTGTTCTTTATTTAAAATATCCATATTGTTAAGGAATATTTATGCTAAAGGAAAACAAATTTCTGCTTGGTTCATCTGGCTTTTCAGTTGTTTTTTAAAGCAATGGGTTTCTCATGTAAAAGTCAACACATAAACATCACATTCTTAAAGACTGACAGAACTGGCCTTATCTCCATTCGGTAGCATAGATAGGCAAACTACAGCCTAAAAATAAAAAGAATCATATACCATACCACCCCCACCCCCAAAATCAGGAAACTTGTTGTCATCCTTAATTTTGAGGATCCATTTCCATTTCCATAAGTAAATGATGAGAACTGCCGGAAGACATAATCGAAATTACTTAATGTACCCATTGGCTGCCCCCCCCCCCAGCTGCTTTCCTCTTGATGATAAGATGTTTCTGAAAACCGAATTCTTGTGGGAATGTTCAGAGTCCTCTGTTTCTTTTCCAGCACAAAAATAGCTGACAGAAAAGAGATTGGCTTGAATCAAGCCAGTTCCTTACATCTGGCCAAATGCTTCTGTGCATACAAGGGTTGGAATTGTCTGAGGTTTCTTTCTGAATACAGTTGATCTACTGCATTGGAGAGTTTTTGAGAACGTCCCTCCTACGCGTGAGAGTGCCTTCTTGGATGAATAATAGCAGCAGTGGGGTTGGAGATGTCATTCTGCATCTTTTCTGCTCTGGTAGCACTAGTTTTTGAGGGTGTGGTAAATTAAACACACTATTTTATTATATAAATTAAATAATTGAATTGGTTGCCATTTTCTTCTAAAGTCTTCCTTATTCAACAGATGACTTCTGAACATTTCTGAGTTTCTTAACATGTTCTCTGAAAAAGACAATAAAGCACATTGTGATTCGCATATAGGGCCTGGTTTTGGTGTAACCTGTATATAACCAGCTTGGCTTAAGAGTGTTTTTGTATTTCAGAGCCATTAATTTTTTTAAGCTGTCTTTGGAGGAAAAGATTGCCTGCTGAAATAATCACCAGGCCATCACCAGGCCATTGCATGTTCTCAATAGATCATTCCCTGTGTTAAAATTTGAAATTCTTGGTAATTGAAAGACACTTTTTAACTTCACTGTGTAACAAAGAGCCAGAGCATCTTGTGATGTACCTGAGTAGACTATCCCCTAAACAGGAATCTACACCATGCTGGACTTGTAATGTGAGTGTAAACAAATTGTAGTTATTCTTAATTCTGTAGCATGTTCAGTGCAAATTTGTAGATTTCAAGCCTATTAATTATTTTGTATGTCTACTGGAAAAATAGTGTATTTTATCAAGAATATCAGAGAATACTTTTAATAGCAAAGTTGCCCATTGTAAACAAGTCATTGCTCTATGTGTTATTTCTGGCTAAACAGTACTGTTGCTAGTGTGCCACTCATTGTTTATGCTTGTACTTTTAAGTGTGTAGCGTAATGATATTTGATAGGTGGCAAAGCTCTTTTGGAGCCTGAGCATCAGGAGGAGGATAAGGCTTTTGGAACTGACAATAGGTAGAAAAGATATCTAGTGGGAATGGGGAAGAAGAAGCAAAGAGGATAGGATTTACTTGTAATAATGACCAACCCAGTTATCTTGGTTTTTTTACTTTAAGGTTACATAAAAGATTAAAATTTCAGAAAATATGTAGCATTTTGCAGCAAAATTCTGTTGCAGCTTCAGTTATAAATTTCTGTTGGATCCAAATCTAATTTTGTATAGAATATGTTTTTTCTGACCATTTCATAATATAGACTAGGGTTGCTGGAGCTTTCCAGCATCTTCCACTTGCCCCCAAAATCCTGTTTGCATGTGAAAACAAAGCAGACAAATTATTTTGTAATAAAAGCAGTAATGTGTATATTTTACATATGGACATTTTTTCCCTTGTATGTGGGCCAGGAAGATCCACAAACTTCAGCGAGCAGCTACAGCAGAATATGAAGTTAATTTGCTTAGATAGTTTTCCCCACAGATTTTGTTCTAATTATGGGCTAAAATTCTAGATTTTATGGTAATTAAATTCTTAACTGAAATAATAAATTGCCCTAATGGTGTTATATTAAGAATTGTGTGCGTGTCACAATTCAAGTGTTGAACTGGTACCTGGGTCTAGGGTTATATTCCTCCTGAAGCATGCAGCTCATTAGCTTGTTTTAGAATATGTTAATTTGCTTTAAATGATCATTATTAGGAAAAATTGTAAACACCCTATGGACGTCTTGAAGGAAGACAGAGATAAAAATATGGTGATCAGGCATGAAGATTAGTTTTGCCATCCTAAAAGTTCTGTGAAGTTTTGCACAATGGTGCCTGTGCAAGTGGAATCAATAAAATGTATCATTTTACTTGCTTTGTTTCATCTCTGCATCACATGCTGCCTCTTTCTGTTTAGAATTGCAAAAGATCCCTGTGGCAGCTCACTGAAATAGAAACGGTAATATTAGAAAGGCATTTTTCTTTTCAGGAGAGCACTTAAAAAAACACCCCAGTCAGACTCTTTGCTTTTTATTCCTGCATTCCCTCTCCATCTGTTCCTTACTTTACCCTGTGCCCTGAAAGTTCACCCACCACCTGTCCCTAAAACGAATTTTCCTTTCTCATATATTCCAATTTAGATAGTTTGGCATTGTTTGGTGGCTGCTGATGTGGTTTTAACTTTCTGAAAAAGTCATTGAAATGGAATCTTTTGTCATTGTTCTTCTGGATTGGTTTGTTTTGCCAGGTACTCCATTGGCTTAGTTTTTCAACTTCAGAGATTTTTTTTACTGTTTATTTGTATTTCTGATGTTATATGAATTAAGCAGTCTTGTTGTTGTTAGTTGCGAAGTCGTGTCCGACCCATCGCGACCCCATGCACAATGTTCCTCCAGGCCTTCCT
>JANHFR010002650.1:25484-38276 GCA_032468015.1 Mimophis mahfalensis | reverse complement strand
ATATCTGCCTGACCATAACAGGGTTTCACAGATTGAAAGTCAGTTGTGATTTGTAGGCTGCTTTGTCTGGGGAAGGATTCTCCCTCGGCCTCAATCCCTTATTCCCTTTTTCCCAAAGAGGAACTTCATCAGCTGGTTTATGAAAACGATTTTAAAAAGGAAATGGTTGTTATTTCTGGTTGAATAGGTAGTGATACTTAGGCAGAGCTTGGTCATTTGCACATGCTTAGCTGTTCGCCAGATCTAAATAGGGTTTTTGTTTGTTGTTGTTGTTGCTGAGAATAATTGGAGGATTATATAGGATGCTTCCAAGCCTATTTAGGTGTCCATAGAGACAAAATTGCTTGGACAAGACTTTAGTTGAGCTGTCTTGTTTTCTAAATAATATTCTGCATAGGAAGCAGACTCTTCGTTCAGGAAGGTAGATTGGTCAGAAATTAGAGCTGACCATATTTTTTCAAGGCAGGATAAGACTTTTTCTTTCTTTTTTTTAGAGAACTTACAGGCCATTTCCCCCCCACTGGTGGAAGGCCGATTCAAAGTGTGTACCTGTAACTCTTCTCTTTCCCCACCTCAGACTCCTTAACAATGTGCTATAAAACAAAATGGAGATTTCAGGCACTGCTGGTAATTGTTGTGCAAATATAATACTCCCTCCAAGCTGCTAAATAGGCCAGTGCTGTGTTTACACGAAGAGGCAGCCAGCTTTCCAAGTGTAATGAGTCAGCTACATGAACAGAAGGGGTGTGGAATTAATCTGGCATCCATCTGGCTTGCTCTCAGAAAACCAGGTTTTCAACCTCCCTGTAAAATAGGTATACATCCTAACTACAAATGGCTCTCTTGCCCTCCAGAACAAGCAAGCAATTTCCCCCGCCCCCCCCAGCATAATTGAACCAAATGCATGGCCAAGTGCCCTTCGTGGATTCATTTTGAACTGGAATATCCATTTGGAGGTGTCTGTCAGTGAATATATTCAGGAAGGATTGAATGTCCCGTCTCCCATTTCCCACAGGCTGTTTTTTATCTTACTTGAAGTGCTTGGCTAAAGGAAATGAGGACGCCTGCTGACGTCATGCAGAAGCTCTGTCTCAATAAGGACTGCTAGCTTGATTATTTCTCCAGGGCGGCTCAGTGTGCCAGCCGTCATAAAGTGAGGGTGGAGATGATGATGCAATACGGTCCCCAGGCTTATTGTGAGCCCAGACCTAACTTTCCCCCCTGATTTGACAATTGACTGTCCATTTTGAGTGATCAATGGCGGTGTTTCTCAGCCTTGACACCTAGAAGACATGTGGACTTCAACTCCCAGTTTTGCTGGCTGGGGAATTCTGGGAGTCCACATGAAACACTGGTCTATGAGACTTTAAAGAAGCAATATCTGAGGAAAGGGAGCTTGGTTGAAGCTTTAGGATCTGAAGATGATTTAATGGGGGCTTATGTTTGAAAAAAAGGGGATGCAGTGGCTCAGTGGCTAAGAGCTTGTCGATCAGAAAGGTCTGCAGTTCAGTGGTTCGAATCCCGAGCGCCACGTAACCGAGCGAGCTCCCGTTCCTTGTCCCAGCTTCTGCCAACCTAGCAGTTTGAAAGCATGTAAAAATGCAGGTAGAAAAATAGGGACCCCCTTTGGTGGGAAGGTAACAGCGTTCCGTGCGCCTTCGGTGTCTAGTCATGCCGGCCACATGACCACGGAGATGTCTTCGGACAGCGGTGGCTCTTCGGCTTTGAAACGGAGATGAGCACCGCCCCCTAGAGTCGAGAATGATTAGCACATATGTGCGAGGGGAACCTTTACCTTTATCTTATGTTTGAAAAATGAGCATTTTGAAAAGAAGACAAGGCACCTCACCTTTTTCCTATGCAGGAGTAGTTGGGGCCTTAGCTAACCATTAAGAGTTGCCTAACTGGATCATAGTTGCTAAATGAGGAGCATTTCCTGAGTGCAGCTCTACAGGGCATGTATCTCTGTTTAGTGGGATATAAGCATTTTGACTTGCAGGTTTGTCTCTAAATTAGAAATCCTGCCCTTTAACGGTCGAAACCTGCTTGGGGTAAAATTGGATTTTGGCTGTGCTGGTGGCATGCTAGCCAAAGTGTGCCCTAACTCACAAGCCCTGTCCTCATTGCTAACAGGGAATGTTGCATTTGCCCCATTGATGCAGTTAATCTGCCAGTGTGGTCTATTCCTTTAGCTTCCTAAAAAGGATCGTATGACAGCCACGATGAGCAGCCAACGTCAATAGAGAGTTGAAGATGATCATAACATATAGAAGCCTGCCCCTTGCCTTGTGGCAGACAGTATCAATTAATAAGTGAAAGGAAAAATAGGGCAGTATAAGGAAGGTGCTTAGTAGAAATCTGACCGAGGCAATAGTGAGCAAAATTTGGGAAATGCAGTGCTCTTTTATGTGGGTGAGGGGTGTGCACCCTTGATTTTTGTTCTTTAGTGGGAAAGGATGTATGGGTCTCCTTGGCTGTTAAAGCATTCATTTAAAAATACCTAAGGAGCGTGTCTGTAACATTTGGGGACCTGAGCATGTTTTTCATGCATACGATGCTGCTTTTGTTGACTGAGAACAAGCATACTGGATGCATTAAGAGACTGAGCAAGCCTAACCATTATAGCTCTTCCCTAGGACAAGTGGGGTTGGAAATCTTTCCCTTTAGATTTGTTGGCTGTTAGTAGAAACTATAGAATGGTTTACAAACTGTTTCGATCTCTTCCATTTCCGCTTTTGAGTCTTGTCAACATCTTTTAAGTTGAATACCATTTACTTCCCCAAAACCTTCATTATTTATATGGTGTCAGTATTTATGGTTCACAGGTCAAAGGACTCACCAATCCAACAAAAAGAAGGGGTCCGTTTGACACCTGCATGCAGGAAGAGCAATTCTGTTGTGCATATTTTCTGACATCACCGTTATACTTTCTTTTGGTTGCAGTCTATTGTTGGATGAATTTTATTTTAAAAGAATATATATTGTCTCTTCAACTGACAAATGGCTTTCAAAGCTGATACTGGAAACAAAGGATTATTGGGAATTTTTCTACTTAATATTTTAGTGTTAGCTTTAGAGTCCAAGATATTTGTAATTCAGAGCTGTAAATGCTAGAAAAGGTCAGGAACCTGTAAATAGAGCAGACCAGATATCTGGCTGGATGAAAGAAACTCAGACAACTCACCCTGCAAGTTAATGTGTTAGTCACCCATGCTGTAAATGAAATTTCAGCTGCTTTCATTATGTTGTAGAACATCTTACTGTCACAATTCAGTGAAATAGAAGAAAATTATGGTAATTATAACTTAGTGTGTCATCATTTCCAAGATATGGATTTAGGAATTTTTTGTCTTGAACTCTTATTGTGTGGCTTATTTTGTGCTCAGTCGCTGGACCTAGAGCATCAAAGTGACGAGGAAGCTGTTGGGTTTTTCATGGAGCTCTTGCTGTTTGGGGCCTGGTAGACGCCTCTCCCGTTTCTTTCCCCGCAATGCTTGCTGTAAAAAATTCAAGGTCCTTAGAGAAAAGAATGACATTTTTTTTAGTCACCTCTTTCCCCCCACCCATCCCTAATTAGTCCCGGTACTAGAGGCTCCCTGCTCCTGAACAGCTTCTGTCAGTTGGGTTGGAAAGCTTGCTGCATACGTGTGGCCAAATTGTGGGATGTGGCAACTCTGTGTGTGTAGTAGGTAGTGAGGGGAACCTTGTTCGCTGCTCTGCCTTCCTAGGTTAAAACAAAGCCTTTCCTTGTCCATGTGATTGAATCCGATAGCGACTGTAAAGTCTGTTGGAGATGGGTTACAATGTTTACTACTACTATTACTACTGTTGCTACTATGTGCTGCAAAATTCAGTTGTTTTTTTTAATCTTGTAACCAAGCAACTCACGGCATGGGTAACAAAGCTTTGTTGCTGTGCTTGTGAATTGTGCTTCGCCTAGACTTACCTACCTACCTACCTACCTACACACACACACACACACACATACACACACAGTGGCTTAGGGAAGAGATTTTCTCAGTTGTGTGAAAAATGTTAGGTGCCATCTTCGCTTCCTTCTAGCAGCAGTTTGGTATCGGCAGCAAATTTCTCTGGCAGTTTCCCATTTGTGTAAATTGCTTTATGTGATACTCCCATGAGCAACAGGAGGATGCAGTTGAATTGCATCAGACATATGAACAAGGAGTTACAGTTTGATGGAAAAGTATGTGCCTGTTTGCATGTCCATGTATGCAGATTATCCCTCTGAGGAATCCAGGAAAATTGTCCTTCAGGGCCGTTTTCTCCCTTTGCCCCTCGGGTGGCCCTGGCAGCGCTGCCTGCATGCCTTCACCCGTGAACCGGAACGGTGGGGCCCGAGACGGTTCCCATCGCGGCTCTCGGCCTGTCCAGGTCCAGGAAGGCTCAGCCGGGGCCTCCATGATTGTGAGCAGCCATCCCCTCCCCCGGCCTTGCCTCCCAGGCCACGGCTCACCTGTGTGTCTCTTTCTTGCAGACAGTTGATGATGAAGCGACGGCAGCATAAATGAAGGACAAGTAAGGAAGGCAGAACGATGCCCAAGGGTGGGTGTTCTAAAACACCACAATCGGATGATTTCTCTCTCAGCAACAACATGGTGGAGAAACAAACGGGGAAAAAGGTAACGTGTCTTTTTCATGTTTTCAGTCCTTGGGTGCATTTTGTTGGGAGAGCCTTCTTCACACGCTACACACTCACACACACCCCGCACCTTCTCCACCTGGCAGCAGCCACCTCCTTACCTGCCTGCCAGCCTGCTGGTGCGCCACCTGGGCCTTGCAGTTCCTGCCGGCTTCTCCACAGATTTGGTTGTGGGAAGCCAGCAGGAAATTGCCTCGTCTGGTGGCCACAGGATTTGGTTAATGACAGAAACCCGGGCGGCAGAGATTGCTGTTGCTAAGCAACGCAGTCGCTCTTTCTGCCTGCATCACTTAGTGATGGAAATTTTCCAACAGAAATTCAAGGGCTACCTGAATATCATTGCAAATGTTAAAATAGGTGCTGCTGCGGTCTTCATGCAAACAGCTGCTTTTCTTTCCACCAACGCAGTGAACTGTCTGGGAGAAGGCAGGTGTGACTTGCAGTTTTTAGGGATGCTGGGAATGTGATTTCCGCTGCCGTCCCTTGTTTCATAGCAGGGTGGGCGTGACAGGACTTAGCAAGAATAGATCTTCCACGCTCGCTTACCTTTCCTGTTCTCGACCTGTACAAAAGAGCACCCGCTGTGCTCACAAAGGGCCGAGCAAAGCTGGCGAATTGGCTGCAAGGAGGAGGGGCCCAGCCCGTCTCTGCTTTCTAGTTATCTGCACTGCTGTGTGCGGAACCATGACTGCGGGGAACGGCAGCTGGTCACGAGGCCTCTGCTGCTGCTGCTTCTAGGGATTGCTGGGCCTGCGCATCTGGAGCTTTGTCAACACTTCCCAAAGGCTTTGGCCTGTGTGGCTTCCTCTGCTTGGCTCTGCTGGCTTGGAGGGGCCCTGGGGAACGCACAGCGCCGGGAATCCCACTCCAAGCCTTGGCCAGAAACCAGTGTGAGACTGGCGTTGAAACCCAAAGTGCCTGGTGGGCTGAGCAATTGGGGAAGCCAGCGAGAGAGGAACTGGTGTGTTCAGTATGGACTGAAAATCCACCCGTTCCCCCCAAGTTATCTGGTCTTTTCTCTAGATATTCCTCTGTAGCATGTCACAGCCAACCAAGTGGGAGCTGTTGTCCTTGCAACAAAAACTTGCCGGATTGTGTGAATTTTGTTTCACAGAATTTAACGTATGTATCACCTAGGCTTTGATAAACAAGCTAGCAGGAGAAATATCTGCACAGTTTCTCACCACTGCTGTTTTCCATCTGCTTCATTAAATCTCAAAACTGAAATCTTTCTTTGTAATGTGAGTTAAGAGGGGTGGATTTGTTGAGAGCACGAGGAATTTTCACTCATTGAAGGCCGTTTTTAAACAACAGCAATGTGGGAATTGTAATTTTGGGTATGGGAATAGGAATAGGAGTAGGGCAGGATAGGACAGAATAGCAGTGTTGGAAGGGGTCTTCTAGTCCAACCCCCTGCTCAGACAGGAAATCCTATACCGTTTCAGACAAATGGTTGCCCAAACTCTTCTTAAAAATTTCCAGTGTTGAGAACTCACAACTTCTGGAGGCAAGGTGTTCAGCACAATTTAGCACCATTGTTCTTGTTGCTGGCATTCTGTGATTCTTAGCCTGGAGCTTTTTAAATGTGTTATTAATTTATGAAGTCATGGCTTCAGGCATTTAATAGAGACGACTGCTTTTTTTGAGATATATATGCCCGTCCTTACATATCATCTGAGCATTGATGACATATCAGTCTCTATTTAAGGCAGTGTAGAAGTATTTTCAAATCAACTGACTGGGTCATCTAACAGTCAGGAAACGCTTAAATGTGTTTAGAAAATTTTAAGCAATGAATAGTTTCTCAGGATAACGAATGGTTATTGGGCACTCTGTTTCTGAAACATTTTGTATCATAGTGTTTATCCCTAATGTGTTTCTGAAGCTGTTGACTTCTTTATAAAAAAAACACCTCCAGGTAACTGATCTAGATACCTAGTTCATTATAACAAGATGTCTCTAACCTAATGAGGTTTGGAAACGCTTTTTAAGGCCTTCCAAAATAGCAACCAGCTTGCAATCCAGAGTGTGTCAATAAATCAGGATTAAAAAAAACACAAGCATTTTTAATGTGCTTAGTTCAATCTGTTCTCTGCAATGGAATGTGCTGATTTTAACCCTGGATAATGAACGTATTTCTAGTTGCACTTCCCATGATGCAAAAATTGGTGTATACTATTGTTGGAAAAATACAACCCTTTAACTTTGTTCCATTGCTGCTGATGTTGATGGGATTTCATCTAAGGGAGAATCTTTGGGTCGACCCTGGCAGTGGGCCGTGCAGACTCTCTCTGGGCCAGAGAGCTCGTATGCAGCCTGCAGGCCCAGCTCTCCTGGGGCTCTTCAGGGGTCGCCCCATTGCCAGAACGCTCTCCCCAGTAGTTCTGCCTTTGCAGCATGAGGCAGAAGTGGTTTATTTTCCCAGACATTTTAATAAGGCTCTTGTTTTGTTTTGTTTTGTTTTTAAAAATGCTTTTTAAAATAGTTTTGTTTTATTATGGCTTTTTTTCAATATTACGCATTTTAGTGACAGTGTTTGAATATTATTGTTTTAAAAATTCCTCTGAATGTAGTTTGTTGTAAGCTGGCTTGAGATAACATGGATTTAAATAAAACAAAGCAAATTTAAAAGCAATCCCTGGCCCACTTCATCTCTGCAGGGACCCAGCTCAAAAGCCTGAAGGCCCCGTGCAGACCGTCAACTTCAGCTCTTTCTCTTCCTTGTAGAACTACTTAGAACCTCGTGTTTATCTTGAATTTGGGTGAAATGTAGTTGGAGTAGTTGGCCAGTAGTTACATTGCTGAACACAAGCCTCCATGTAGAAGACATTTAGTAAGTGCACCTGCTAATCAAGCAGTTTTCAGAACATCCTCAATCCGCAGAGCAAGGAACAGGACAACCAAGCAGCCTCCACCATCCCACCTAAAGCCGTAGAGAATTAGGAGAAGGAGCCCTGGGCAGTTGCGCAGGTGCAAACCTTAGCATACCTGTAAAGCTTTTTTAAAAAACCATGCGGGGAGCTTCCCTTTCTTCTCATTCGGTTGTGATGGGTCTTGATGCCCGCATGGTCAGTGGGGGAGGGGGAGTCCCTCTGCTTGGGCCGTGGGTGCTCGACCCCAGAGAGGGGCCCCTGCAGCTCTCCCGATAGCCCTGGGGTGCAGAGCTGCAGGCGGCCTGTGGGCAGCACTGGTGCCCTGCCATGCGCTCCAAAGGCCCCTCCTCTGAGATAGCAAAAGGGCTGCCAGAGAAACCTGTGAGCCACATTGGGCAGGTGGGGGAACTCCGTCCAACTGAAGGTGGGGGGGGATGGAGCAGTGCAAGCAGCTCGTGCACAGTCTCTGCCAAAGAAGGGGGCCGTTCAGCCCCTGGCTTCCTGTGGTTGACCCCATGAGTGCGGCCCAGTCGCCAGCATTTTGAGACCATTTTGCAAAGGGTAAAAAAATACCACAAAGCGGCACTTGAAGTAAGAAGTTTGACAGCCGTCTTGCAACTGCCGTGAACTCGGGGAATGTGTAGACAAGCATACATTATTATTTTTTTGCAGACATTTTGCAAATATAAGGGCTTTTGTGAAAATCCTAATTTTCCTAACTCTTTTCTAGGATAAAGATAAAGTTTCTCTAACCAAGACTCCAAAATTGGACCGGAGTGATGGTGGCAAAGAAGTGAAGGAGAGAGCTACAAAACGGAAATTACCTTTCACTGTTGGAACAAATGGAGATCAAAAAGATTCAGACACAGGCAAGAATATACAATATCATACTTTTTAAAACTGGTCTCAAAATTGAGTGGTTTTGGACAAAGGTCTGTAACAAAAGGATGCAGAAAAACCACATTTAATAGCAAATCTGCACCTATTTTGATAGGCACTTATTCTGGATGCAGACTCCCTTTAATCCTCTCCCAAATAAAACACTTGGCTTCTCTTTTTTGTATTTTTCTGGTCTGTCAATTTGTATCTTTTCAGGAGTGTCACAAATTTAAGCTATGCAGTTTTTGAGATTGAACATACAATCATCAGATTATCGTTTTACAAGCATAATCTCTCTGCCACCTTTTAGCCCTTTGTGCTGAATATTCATGCATAATTGGTGAAATGAGTGTGGTGTGTAGTGTGTCACCTGTTTTATTCTGTCATATGCTGAGAAGCCACAGTTGGCCCTGAGCACCGTTCAGTAGCTAAATGTGTCCCACAGATGGCAGCTTGGCTTCCCATAATGCACCCCCTTAGTTGGAATTTAACTGTTTGCCTCTGCATTTCCGAAGCTCTTCACACACGCACACACAGACCACCTCCCGGGGCAAAATGTGCTTCTCAGTCGAGAAGTGAGAGTTGAAATGTTTCCCTGGTTGGTGGTATTTGGTTTTCCGCCGGGTCCTTAATGACCAGAACATCCCCTTGTACTAAGAAGGAAACGGCTTTTTCTATGATTCCAGCGGTTCAGGAGGCAGCGCAAATGGCAAATGGCAAAATAAAAGAACAAATGGATATGAAACTTTGGAGCTCGATGGAAGCGGTTTGCCTGTCTGAGGACAGCAACCGAGCGCCTGGCTTAGTGTGGATAGAGAATGACTGGGGGGTGGCCTAAGGATCCCACTACAGTCAGCATCGTTTTCATTGTGTAATTAGTTGGAAGGTTGTCATCTCGGCAGGAGGCACCGTCATCCTTAAATATTAACCCAAATCCTAAGCGGCCTGTGGTTTTAGGTAATGGCGTGAAATGGGAATAGGGCTTTCTGTTGTTTGCTTTTGTTGTTTTTGAGTGTATGGCTAGAAATTTCATGATGACTTAATAGCTTCTGGTGAAATACAGTTTTGCAGGCTCAGGAACAGTTGCTAGATTTTAGTCTGAGTGATAAGACTCCTTGGGGCCACCTAGGGAGAACTCCTGACTGTTCTATATCATTCTAATTCTGTTATAATTCTAATAGTTCTAGTATCCACACACGTCAAGACAGTAGTAGGAGTAACGGGTATCTGGCAAGAAGGTATGGAAAAGAACTCCTCTTTCCTGACCTCCGAATATTGGACTTTTAGGTTACTGTGCTTTTCCATTTACTGACAGCCTTCAAAATCGGCTAGAAATAACTGGCTTATTTTGCTCCCATTCTCTGCAAGCTTATTCTGCATCTGATTATATCTGCTACATCCAGGACAGAACGAAACACATGCACACACACACACACACAATATCAGAGGTTGGGAACGTATTTTAGAAATTCTCTTACCTCTGCAGCCTCCAGCAACGCTTCAGCCTGTACTGAAGGGTCCGCAATGGGTACGCTTTGTGCTTTAACTCCGGCAAGGGAGAGGCCTTATCGGCAGAAGGAGGCAGCCCTGCCTTTGAGGAGAGCAGTGTGTGTGGGGGGGTCGGTGGCCTCTGCAGCCGATGCAGCATCCACTCAGGTGGGCTGCTGCTTTTCTTGGCGCCTGGCTGTGTCAAAGCGCTGCCTGGAAGGTGCCAGAAAACCCTGCTTGACCCGTGGGCTTTCTTCCTGCATCCCGTCCTGCAGTTGCGTTTTGCTCTCTTGTTTTGGGGGGGCTTGCTGGCGGCCTTGGAGACACTGGGGCACCTCAAGTGGGGGTGCTGTTCCGGCCACTGGAGAACGGGGCCCTGGCTCCAGAGGGGTGCCTTGTTCCGCCTGGCAGTGGTGCTCTAGATCCAGCGTATGGCCCCACTGCCCACCACGGCTGGTTTCTCTTCGAGACGCCGTGCCTTTTCCTGGGCTGGCCCAGCGGTCCGCGGGCCCAGGAAGTCCGTGGTTCAGAAGGTGGTGACGGGGCTGGGAGGAATCCTCCTCCTCCTCCTCCTCCTCTGCTATCAGCTTCTTAATGCCTCAACTCAGCCAGTTGCTGGACCTGCCTGGCTGCCGTGTGAACCCCAGAAAAATAACCGGATTGTACTCGGGTGATGACAAGCCCATCGGAAGCCTCTCCTGTCGGGCTCCACTCGGCCTTCTTAAAGCTGAGGCACCTCATCCGCCCTGTCAGCTTCCACAGAGCTTTTCCAAAAGTGGCCGCTCAGTTCGATATTTTTAATGTAGCAGAGCAAGGAAGGTGCATGACCCCATTCATCCATTTCATTATTTTCGGTTTATCTAAGTTCTACCTATTATTTTGTCGCCACCTCTCCCTACGCATGCATGCCGGCACAGACCCCCACCCAGCCAGCCCCGTTAAATCATTCAAAAGCTACACTTGGCCCAAGCCTCCAGAAAAGTTATGCGCCCCAAATCCAACAAAACTGAATAGATTTCCTGAGTGAGCGGAGGAGAAAAGCTGGAGCTGTGGGGCAGCAACCGTCGTCTTCTCCAGACGCCTTAGAGCGGCTTCCCGCTTGCCGTGGGAAGAAGGCTCGTTCCCAAAAGGCCAGGGAGGAAGCGACAGGCTCTGCGGGTACTTTAGGCCCCTTTGCTTCAGAAGGACAAATCCGGCCACAGGGTGAGCAGCAGAAGCTAAGTGTTGCCTTTCGTTTCTCCCAACATGGGCAGCGCTAAGGAGGTCAGCCTGAGCTGGCTGGGAAGGTTCTGTCATCTGGTGAAGACGCTGAGACCTCCTTCGTTTCCACGAGTAGACAGAGGCGTTTCACTTTCATTGCGTCCTTTTGCTTCCCAGAATGTCTAGAAACTGCATACCTGAAGCATCAGTTTAGCCCTCTGTTGAAGGAAGGGGGAGGGGCCCCTTTTGCTATTTGGAAATCAAATGTAGGCACATCAGAGGAACCCCCGGCAGGACTGGCATTCTGGGTGCCAGCCTGAAGGGCTCCTCAAGGACCCCCGGTTTCTTCTGCTGCTCCCCCAGTAAGGACAGGCTGGCTGAGCAGGAAGCATTACACACACACACATACACACACACACACACACACACACACTGGTTTCTCCCCCACCCGGCCAGCTTGCTCAACCTTTCTGCCCCCCTCCCTGCCTTGTTCAGCTCTGGGCTGCCCAGCCTCCCCATCTCCCTCCCTGGTTGGTGCCACTCCTGGGTTCCTCTCGCCTGATCTTTGCACACCTTTCTCCCTCACCTGGAACTGGGAGGGAAGAATATTCATTGTTTGAGGAAGGCAGCAAGTGCTGGCCGGATTGCATAAACGATGGGAGAGGTTATAATAGCCCAGCCAAAACTCTTGTCTGTGCAGAAACATTCGATAAACTGGGCTCTGTTAAACCAAAGACTTACTACTCTAAATTGCTTTTCCAAAGTGGTGGCGGGTTGCTTACTGATCACTACAGTGGAAGAATAGAAAAAGCTGGTTTGCAGGTTGTGGCTCCTGGGGCCTTTTCCCTCAGGGCAGAGAAGGAAATGCTCTCGGCAGGTTGGGGAAGTCAGAACTGGCTCTTTTGGAGCAGAGCGGGATGCAGCCCTTGTTCTCCGGCACAAGTCAAGATTTGATCCCATCTGGAGCAAGAAAACTGGAGCAGGAAGCGGTCAGAAAGCAAAACAGAATGTGGCAATCTTGTCAATGGCCGGCCGTGCTTAGTTAGAGGTTGATCATTAACCTTCCTTTTCAGCTGCCCTTCCAGCAGCTGCAGATTCCACCCAGGCCTTGCACTGCTCTCTCTGAAACTGCCCAGCTGCCCCTTCCCCCCCCCTTCTTTTACCCTCCAGCCTGTATTCTGCAGCTTCTCTGTGGATTCCTGCTTCAGCTGAACGTTTGCCAAAGGTGCCGGGGTCTTGCTGTGAGATAGCAGCGTTGTCTGGAACAATATAGCTGACTCAAGAATAATATCCAGTGTGTGCTTTTAAAAGCCCAGAGTTGTGCCTGGGACTGAATTGAACTGGGAGGTGGGGGAAAATGGACTCCAGCCTGTCCTTCCCGTACGGACAGGACAGGGGTGGCTTCCATCGCTGAGGCCGCCAGGAAAGGAGGAGTGGAATCAAGACGGGTCTACGACAGCTCGCTGCGGGACAAGCGTTGCACTAATATTGAAGAAATGGTCAGATAGAATCATCAAAGGAGGACAAATAAAATGTGGATGACAAAACTTAACATTATTGTTAAAATGATTTTAAATAATTGAATTGGATTGTTGAATTGTCCTGCAGCGAGTATCCCCCGGCGAGTTGGCTGCGGTGAATTGGCCGTGGCGAGTTGCCCCATTCCGAACAAGATGTCCCTGGCATGTCTTG
>JANHFR010002650.1:7420-17638 GCA_032468015.1 Mimophis mahfalensis | reverse complement strand
GCCCCCTTCCATGACTTGCGATAATGCGATTCTCTGCTCCTGTCTCACTGCCACCCCCTCCCCGCCCCGAGATGCCATAGTGCCCTTATTTCTAGGTCCTTCTGAAGACCAAGGCAGAGCAGCTGGATCAGGGGACAGAGTGTGTAAGCATAAAGGAGGCCTTGACCCAGAATCAGACCGAGGCTCCCCGTAGCCTGGGACGGGCCACCAAAGACTTTCCTTCACAAAGGAGGCGCTGAGGGCTTAAGGGGAGGATGGGAAGGTGTGTTTCTTCTGCAGACCTCAAGTCACATTAATGTACGCTGGTAGGGACAGATTGGTGTAGATGATCCAGCTTGAAGTTGACCTTAATTTATGTTGTTCAACCTTCTCTTGGAGAATAGCTCCTGACTGAAAATTTTGTTTTGTTAGGTGGTGAAATTGTTGTTGCATTATGGAGGAAACCCTCAACAACTTAACAGGAGGGGAGAGACTCCATTAAAAGTGGCCAATTCCCCCACCATGGTGAATTTGCTCCTGGGAAAGGCCACGTATCCTTCCAGTGAAGAGAGCTCCACAGGTAAGAAGTGGCAGGTGGGGTGAAAACCCAGTACATCTTGGGGCGGGGGATATAAATAGTTATCAGGAAGGACTGTGGCTTAATATAACAAGGCCTGTGTGATTGAGCCAGACGTCATTTGTTACCCTCAGGAATGTAGTGTGTGTGTGCTGCTGAGCCCGGGGTGTGAAAAGAGCCTGCGCCCAGGTGTGTCCAGTCCTCCCTTTCCATGGCCCCAGTTCAGTCATGGCTAAGCTCTTTGGGGCTTGGTGTGTCCTTCAGAATATGGTGGCATGTCGGCTTTGACACACGTGTCGCAGGATCGCCATCACTGCCCTGGTGAGACTGGCTGTGATGCTGTTCCCCTGTGGCTGCCACCGACCCCCCTGGAGGCACCAGCCCTTGAAAGGCTCCGTGGGAAGAATCTGCATCAGTGTGTAGTTTTGTAGCTTTGCGGTTCCTCCTCCTAAAGCTCATAGAACTGAGAAGAAGGGCCCAGCACTTGTGATAATGAGCAGCCCTTCTTTAGGGTGGCCCTCTCGAACTTGAGGGCTTTTAAATGAACTGCAACTGCAGTTCCCAGAATTCTTAGCCAGCAATTCTAAGAAGGAGGCAGTTCAGTGACTGGATCTGGATCAGTTACATTGAAAGTACAGCTTGGTGTTTTGTTTCTTACCTGTCTTTCTGCTCTGTACAGAAGCAGTACTGGCATTTTATGTGTGAAGTTGGAGCAATAATGGCATTAGTATCCTTTCTCTAAGCTGCCCATTTCATCCCTGCCAAGACCGTGCCATTCCTGCACCCTCAGTCATTTGCTGCTTCCTTTTGCAAACCACACAGCAACATCGGGATGCAGCTAGAGGGAAGGTTTAACAGTGATGGGCTCGGTTGAATAAAACACTCGTCTGTTTTTGAAAGGTGGGGGGATGCAGAGAGAATTTGGGGGCAGCGTGGCTCGCACGTCTCCATATTCACTTAGATGCATGCAGTGAGAACTGAGTTGCACTGAGGTTTAGAATAGGGAGCTTTCTGAGAGAAAGAAGCTGTGCAAACTTACAGACTAATTTCCAAGGGTGACTAGTGGCCCAGTGAGCGGGAAAATCTTGGCCTGACTCTGATCTCCCCAGCGAACCCAGAATGCCTCTTCCCGAGTTCTCCTCACTCCAGGATTAAGACTCGGAAACCAAGGGAGGATAACTGTCCCGCTTACAAAAGCCTTGTAGAGGTGACGGAGATAAATACGCATTGAATCCTTTTAGAAGCCCCTATAAATATTAAGTGGCAGCTGTGGAGGTGAAGCTCCAGGGATGGAGACCCCTGCATCTGCTGTGGAGCTGCGCTCGGGGGCTCCTTGAGGGAGGCGAGGGGCAGGGCGGCCCTGCAGCTGCTGGAAAGACAGGCCCCCTTTTGAGGGGAACGGATGTTATCCACAGCCACAGCTCTTACTAGATTTGCACCCTTTCTGCCCAGATGCACCAAATGGATGCCAGCCATTGATTCCCCAGAGGACCTCTCGGACCTCCGTATAGTTAGAGCAGCCCCAGCTGTGCTTTGTGCACGGAAGATAGATTGTCCACGCAGGTATTGTGAGCAGGTTTCTGTGGAGAATGCTGCCAAGTGCAGGTGTGCATAGGTGCCGTCCTTCACCTGCCTTGGTGCTCTTGCTTTTGCAGAGACTTCGGAGGAAGAAGACGCTCCGTCGTTTGCGCCCTCCAGCTCCATCGATGGCAACAACACGGACTCGGAGTTTGAGAAGGGCCTGAAGCACAAGGGGAAGAACCAGGAGGCCCCCAAGGCCATCACGCCCGTGAAGGACGAGTACGAGTTCGACGAGGACGATGAGCAGGACAGAGTCCCCCCAGTCGATGACAAGCATCTGCTGAAGAAGGATTATCGGAAAGAGACGAAAGCCAATAATTTCATTTCCATCCCCAAAATGGAAGTGAAAACGTACACTAAAAACAGCACAGTCGCACCAAAGAAAGCCGCTCATCGCATCCTTTCCGATACGTCTGACGAAGAAGACGGCACCCTGGCAGTGGGAGGGGGGGAGAAGTTGCGGATGACCACCCACCCCAGCCCTGCCAGCAACAAGGCTCGAGAACCCCCCAGCGCCAAACAGCAGAAGGAGAAAAACAAGCTGAAGAAGAAACGCAAGAAGGAGGCCAAAGGCAAAGAAGTCCGGTTTGGCAAAAAAAATGACAAGTTTTGTTCCTCCGAATCGGAGAGTGAAAACCTGGAGAGCGAGGAGGACGACCGAGACTCCGTTCAGAGCCCCCCCACCTGCGTCAAGGACTCCCGGCTGGTGCTGAAGGAGTCCTCCCTCTTCAACTCCCTCTCCGCTTCCTCCGCCTCTTCGCACGGCAGCCTGGCCTCCCAAAAGCATAACTCGGCCCTGGCAGATCAGCACTCCAAGCACTGGCGGACCGACAATTGGAAAACGGTCTCTTCCCCGGCCTGGTCTGACGTCAGCTCCTTATCCGATTCCACACGGACCAGGCTGACCAGCGAGTCGGACTACACGTCCGAGGACTCCAGCCTGGAATCCTTGAAGCCCGTGAGGAAGAAACCGGAGCCCAAGAAGCGAGCTCAGCATGGGGCGGCGGTGATGGTGGTGGATAAGAAGAATTCATTCCATGGCAACGTCGACGGAGCTATTCCAAAGCTGGACAAGGAGGGGAAGGTTGTAAAAAAGCATAAAACGAAACACAAACACAAAAACAAGGAGAGGGGCCAGTGTCCTGCCAGCCAAGACATTAAAATAATCAAAGCTTTTTCTTTTGATTATGAGGACTCTAAGCAGAAATCCGAAAAGGCTTTGATGATAGAGACTGAAAGCCCTGTTGAAAACAAGCTCAAAGCACTAAAGCATGAGAGGGAGCACTTCAAGAAGGAGGACAAATTTCTGAGAACTAAATCTGAAGAGAAGGAGTGGTTGATTAAAGAGGAAGCTGGGAAAAATTCTAAAGAGGAGAAATCCTTGAAAAAAGCGAAGGAGGCGAGTAAAGACATCGGCAAACCCTTCAGGGAAGAAAAGACCAGCAGGCTGGAGAGGGAGAAGCCCGCAAAGGAGAAATCTCCCAAAGAGGAGAAGCCTCGGACGCACAAGGAGGACCGGAAGAAGAAGTCCAAGGACAAGCAGTTCAAAGCCGAGAAGAAAACCGAAGCAAAGGAAGAAAAAACAAGCAGAATCGAGAAAGAGAGGCCAGCGAAAGAAGAGAAAGAAAAATGCAAAAAAGACAAAAGTTACCGAGAAGAAGCACCATTTGAAGAATTTAGTAATAAAAACCAGTTTTTGGAAAACGAAGATACAAAATTCAGCCTTTCGGATGACCAGCAAGACCGATGGTTTTCAGATTTGTCATCTGATTCCTCTTTTGATTTCAAAGGAGAGGATAGCTGGGATTCACCAGGGACAGACTACAGAGAAATAAAAAATGACAGTGTGGCAAAATTAATAATTGAAACTGTAAAGGAGGAAATAAAAGACAAGAAACGCGAAAGTAAAACAAAAGACAAAAGAGACTACAGTGAAAAGCGTAATGAAAAAGACACATTTCTTAAAAAGAAAGAAAGAGAATACGCTGAGCGGAATTCTGAGAAGAAGAAGGACCAAACTGAGAAACATAAAAATATTCCCAATTATCTGCCCGAAAAGAAAAGAAAGGATTCTGCTGAAAGTTTTAAAGAGAGAAAAGAAAAGGACAGCAGCGAAATTAGAGAAAGACGGGAATTGCCCGACAGCTCTAAAGATAGGAAAGAGGTTAAAACTAAGCAGGAAGACGCCTACAGAGACGAGCTCAAAGGCTACGGCTGCGAAGCATTTTTCAGAGAAAAACCTGACCCCGAATTCAGCGGGAAAAATACGGAAGCCTGGGAAAGGCATCCCTCAGGAAAGGAGAAGAAGGATGCGCCAGAGAAGGACAAGAAAGAAAAATCGAAAACGGAGAAATACAAAGAAAAATCCAAAATGGACGATAGGGAGAGAAATGAGAAGACGCCGTCTGAAAAAACCCAAAAGGACAAAGAACTGGACAAGAGCTTTAAAGAGAAAAAGGAGAGATACAGAGACCCGCACAGCAAAGACAAAGAGAGGAAGACTTCCGTAGATCAGGCAAAAGACAAGAAGGAGAAGATCTTCTCTGGGGACCGGGAAGACTTCCACGAGAAAAAGGAGGAGAAAAAAGGGAGAGAGAGGAGCTGGTATAACATCCTCGACATTTTCACCGACGAAAGCGAGGAAGAAAAGGACGGCTACCCTCTGAGCGGGTTCAAGCTGGGGGACAGCCTGGTGAACGAAATGCACCGGCTGCAGGAGACTCTGCAGGACCAAGAGGAGGGTGGCATGGCAGAAAGAGACCTCCACCTCTCCGACAAGCACCGGAAGTATTCCTCTGACCGACAGCCCCACTCTGTGGAGAAGCCCAAAGAGAGGAAGAAGGAGAAAGGGCTGGCCGAGGGAGGGAAGGAGAGGAGAGACAAAAGCTCCCTCGAGAAACACAAGAAAGACAAAGACCGGAAAGAGCGCACCTCGGTGGACTCTGGCCAGGAGAGGAAGACCAAACAGAAACTCCTCGAAAAGGCAGAAAAGAAACACGTGGGAGAAGAGAAGGCTAAAAGTAGACACAAGGAAAAGCTGGACAAAGAGTACTCCAAGGAGAAGCGCTCCTCCAAGAGCGGGGAGGCAGAGAAGAGCTTGCTGGAGAAGCTGGAGGAAGAAGCCCTCAATGAATACCGAGACGACTCCAACGACAAGATCAGTGAGACCTCCTCGGACAGCTTCACCGACCGAGCACAGGACCCCGTGCTCGGTGGTCTCTTCGAGGCGTCCGGCCTGTCCCTTGCAGACCCCCCTGAGGAGAGGCTGAAGGAGTCGCTGCCTGTGCCTTGCCTGGCAGAGAAGCTCAAGGAGAAGGAGAGGCACCGACACTCTTCCTCTTCGTCAAAGAAGAGTCACGAAAAAGAGAAAGCAAAGAAAGAAAAAGCAGAGAAAAAAGACAAAACGGATGACCTGAAAGACTCCAGCAGCAGGAAGGAGGCCACCCAGTATGAAAAAGATTTTGCCCTGGATGGGGACGGTTTCGGCGTTGCCTACAGCACAAAAGCTGAGGCTGAAGAAGAAGCGGACAAAAACACAGAGTACTTCTTTTCTGAAAAAAAGGACAAGAATGAATCCGAAAGAGAACTTCCTAAGAAAATTGAAAAGGAAAAAACCTGCAGCTCCAACACCGTCAGTGCAGCCAAAGAGAAGAAAAAGAGAGACCGGCACAAAGAGAAGTGGAAGGACGAACGGGAGAAGCACCGAGACAAACACCCAGACGGATTGTTCAAGCACCATAAGGAGGAGCAGAAGTTTGCCAAAGACAAGGAGGCCTCCCAAGCGATCTTTCTCAAAGACAAATCCAAGGAAGAGCCCTCCAAGCCGAATGACCTCAAAGCGAAGGAAAGACTGAGAGAAAACCAGGAAAAGGAGAAAGCCGACTGTCTTAAGATGAGCAACGGAAACGATAAAATTGTCTTATCCAAAGAGGGCGCTAAAAAGGACGTCAGGCCCCGGGAAAAACTTCTGGGCGACGGGGACCTGATGATGACCAGCTTTGAGAGGATGCTGAGCCAAAAAGATGTTGAGATTGAAGAGCGCCACAAAAGGCACAAAGAGAGAATGAAGCAAATGGAAAAGATGCGGCACAGATCCGGAGATCCCAAATTGAAAGACAAAGCCAGAGCCAGCGAGGAGATGCGTAAGAAGAGCCTGGATCTGACCACCAAGAAACCACTCGCTGTTGACTCTCAGCTAAAAGACAAAAAGCTCAAGGACCTCGGCCCACTGGCCCCCATAGCATCTCCTGAGATCAAGGCCCAGCCTGCGGTGGGGGTGGATTCCAAGGACTGGATAGCTGGCCCCCAGCTGAAGGAAAACTTGCCGGCTTCTCCGAGGCCAGACCAGCACCGGCCGACAGGCGTTCCCACCCCAGCCTCAGTGGTGTCATGCCCAAGCTACGAGGAGGTGATGCAGACGCCACGGACTCCATCCTGCAGCAACGAAGATTACACGGACCTGATGTTCGACTGTGCTGACTCCCAGCACTCCCTCCCCATCTCCACCATGTCCATGAACGCCTGTTCTCCATCTTTCTTCGACAGATACTCAAATCCTTCAAGTGGATTCTCTGAAAATCCAAGTCAGACCCCAACAAGGCTCATCCCCTCCACAAATCTCCATCGGTCGATCTCGGTGGATATTCGGAGGGCACCGGAAGAGGAATTCAGTGTTGCAGATAAATTTTTTAGGCAGCAGAGTGTCCCAGCCACATCGAGTTACGATTCTCCGGTCCAGCACTCGATGGAGGAGAAGCTGCCCCTTCCGTCTGTGCCCACTGAAAAGTTCCCCTGTTTGTCTCCAGAATATTATTCGCCCGACTATGGAGTCCCATCGCCCAAAGTAGAGGCGCTGCATTGCACATCCGGAACCGCTAGCAACGTTGTCCAGTCCCCCGAAAGTGTGTTTTCTGGGTTGCAAGCCAAGTCCTCCCCTTCTCACAGAGACGAGCTGCTCGCCCCTTCTGTAGAAAGCGCCCTCCCTCAAGATCTGGACATGCCCTTGGATGCTACAGAGGATCAACAGGCGACGGCTGCCATCCTGCCCCCAGAGACCAGCTTCTTGCCCCCAATTGAGGAGAGCGAGTTTGACTCTGGCGTGCCGGAGCAGAGCAGCACAGAGTGGGAGCCCACACCAAAGAAACCTCCAGTGCCACCCGACTTAATTGGCAACCCTCCTGAACACTCTGCCAGCTGGTCGGTGGGGTCCGAGCTGCTTCTGAAGTCTCCCCAGCAACGCCCCGATTCCCCAAAGCCTTTCTGTTCTCTCGATATCGCGCACCCCAACACGCCGGTGCCCTTCATTCCTGCAGAGACGCTCTTTCCCGGCTCCCCTGCCGCCTACCCCCTTTCCGTGATTGAGCCAAGGCACGAGAAAGCAAAAGAAGAGCCGGAAGAAACAATCCCACCCGAAATGGTGTCCACAGAGCCACCAGCTCCATGTGTGGATCCCCCGGCCAGGTTGGACGCCTTTTTCAGTACCTGCAAGCCTGTCTCGGAAGACGCATCGGACGTGGCTTTGCCACCAGTGGAGCCCCAAGTGGAAGTTGCGGACGCCGTTGAAAAGAATTTCTTAGAAAACAGCAGCATCGCCCCCATGAACCCAGAGGAGCCGATGACGTGGCCGGATCCATTTACAAACTCAGAGGACGACTTAGACCTGGGCCCGTTCTCTCTGCCAGAGTTGCCGCTCCAAGCGAAAGAGGTTCCAGAGGTGGAAATGGTGGAGGCCGGTGAAGAGAGCCACCCTGCCGTGCCTTCCGAAGCCATCGCCGCAGCCCTGCTGGACGTTGAGGTTCCTTTGGGGTCTACAAAGGACCAGGAGGACCGGAGTCTGAATCCAGAAAGCGTCCCGCCTGGGGAGCCCGACCGGCAGGGGGAGGAAAGGAAGCCAGAGGAGGCTTCGGCCAAAGCTGGGTCAGATGTCTGCAGCCCCCCAGAGCGGAAGACTGGAGAAGAAGCAGAGGCCCCCCAGAAGGTTCAGGACGCGCCACCCGCCGATCTGGGGCAGCTGGAGCCTAAGGAGGTGGAGGCCAGTGGGGAGGAAGCCTCCTCGGCTGCTCTGGGGTCCAGCGATGCTCCCCAGGGCGGTTTCAGCCAAGTGGGCACGGCGGAGAGCCCTGAGGCCCAAGAGGCTGCTAGGGGTGCCAGCCACGTTGCTGCTGCTCAGGCAGAGGTGCCTCAGGGGAACGTCCAGCTGGAAGCCACAGAATCGGCCCCCAAGCCGATTCCCGAACCCCCAAAGGCTCCCAAGATAGAAGAGATCCCACAGCGGATCACCAGGAACCGAGCCCAAATGCTGGCCAATCAAAACAAGCAGAATGCGGCGGCGGCAGCAGCTGCGGCGGCTGCTTCCGAAAAGGAGTTCCCCCCCGCTTCCACCCCTTCCACGAGGGCCAAAGGGGGGCGCGTGGCGGAGGAGGAGGACGCCCAGGCACAGCACCCGCGGAAGCGGCGGTTCCAGCGCTCCAACCAGCAGGTCCAGCAGCAGATCAACACCAGCACCCAGCAGACGCGGGAGATGATCCAGCAGACCTTGGCGGCCATCGTCGACACCATCAAGCTGGAGGATATCGAGCCGTACCACAGCGACCGGTCGAACCCTTACTTTGAGTACCTGCAGATCCGGAAGAAGATCGAGGAGAAGCGGAAAATCCTTTGCTACATCACCCCCCAGGCACCCCAGTGCTACGCCGAGTACGTCACCTACACCGGCTCCTATTTGCTGGACGGGAAGCCTTTGAGCAAGCTGCACATTCCCGTGGTGAGTAGCTCTCCACCGCTTCTCCTTTCGTGCCTGTCCAGCAGCCGTCGCTCTCCCGGCTGGCCAGCTGCGCCCCACTGCGCCCCACTGCGCCCCACAGGCCTAGGGCAGCCCTCAGGGAGCCTTTCCAGTCTGGAGAGCAAGCCCCCCCCCCCTCCTTTTCTGGTGCCTCCGCTGTTACTTTGACCCGATGCCCTCAAGGCCTTGCTGGCCAGAGGCAGAACCCCTGCCCGTCCAGTGGGGGGAGGGGCTGGACTGCAGCAACCGAAAGTCTGGGGGGGGGACGGACAGGAAGGTATTGGACCAGCGAGGAACGGTGAGTTTGAAGAACCGGGCCTGGAAATTAAATTAGGGTAAACGGAGAATGGAAACTCTAAGCCCACATTGGACCAATGGCCAGGAATAACAGGCAGCCCAGCTGTCCCCGGATGGAGCTTCTCCTGGCTGTGTCAGTGTGACGGTGGGGAAGCCATTTTCACAAACTGCCCCCTGGCCATGCAAGGGGAGGAGCAGAGTCTTGGGTTGGCTTCCATCATTCTGGGCATGGTCCACATCAGGGGAATCTGCCAGTAGGAATCCATTTGTCAGGAGGCATTAAATTTGAATCCATATTGCTTGGGCTTTTCCCGAGCTTGGAAGCCAGAGATAAGGACAGGAGGAGGAGCCGGGGAGTAGAGCTGAAGCAATTCCAGCTGGCCATCCGGAGAGGCAGCTCTCCCACCTGCTTCCTGGCCCTTCACCCTGGGACCCAGGACCCCTGTGAACAGCCTCCGAAAGTGCAGTTAGGCCCCCCTGCCCCCTTTGTGTAGCTCAGGAAGGCTTGATATTGGGAGGGTCCCTCCTGCCTTCGGGTGGTGGCCGAAGGGAAAAAATGGCTCTTTCACTGGCAGCAGTGATGCGGCGGGCGGGCGAGCGGTGCTCTGGTGTGTGGCCCGGGGAGGGGAGGTTCAGAGGGGGGCCTGCTCGAAGACGTTGGGGGCAGGCAGCGTTCAGACGTGGTGAGGCGACAGCCCCCGTGGCTGCCCTGCGCTCTGCAGCCTCCCTGGGCAGGTGTTGGGTTTGCCGGGAGGGAGGTCGAGTGAGCCTCCCGCTCTGCTTCGTCCGTCCGTCCGTCCGTCTGCTGGGCCAGGCGAAGGACAGCTGGCCAGACCCCTCCCCACAACCCTTCCTGTCTTCTCTGCCTTTCAGATCGCCCCTCCCCCGTCCTTGGCCGAGCCCCTGAAGGAGCTGTTCAAGCAGCAGGAAGCCGTCCGGGGGAAGCTGCGACTCCAGCACAGCATCGAGCGGGTAACTGCCGCCCCCGAGCGCCTGGGTCCAC
>JANHFR010002648.1:26212-39021 GCA_032468015.1 Mimophis mahfalensis | reverse complement strand
CTAAAATCCCCTCAGTCCAGGCCGGCAGATGTAAACAATAAAGTTTTCAACTCCCTGCGGAAGGTCTGGAGGTCGGGAGGAGTTATATTAGTTACCAGTTACTTCATATGTAAGCTTTGGTATTTTGGAGGCAGGGTAATTGCAAATGTTTGCATCAGTCCCTGTTGGGAATTTTCAAGGGTCATGCTGCAGTTGTTCACATTCCAACACATTACTAAACTCCACTGAGCATTATAAGCTTTAATTTACTATCCTATTCAAGTTTTGTGAACAAACTCTTAAGCTCAATTTTTTTTTTTAGCTGAAGCAGTTTTAGAAAAGCTTTACATAAACTATAGTGGCATGTTGCTAAATAAATCAAAATTCGGTAATAACCACAAATTCTGCAGCAAGTAGTTTAATCCTTGCAACCTAAATGGATTATGTAAGAGATCATGCTAATTTCATTATTTCTATTGCTAGTTATTGATATGGGCCATCGTTATATTAGGCAGTATTGCCACAGAAATGTTGGAAAGCTTATTCAACAATTCCTCAGAATAAACTTCTCAGCATGAATTGACCATCTTAAGTATGCACCTGTACCTCTTAAGGGGAAGAAAAAGTTTTGTTGAAAAGGAGTTGAATAAAAATGAAGATTTTTGAAAAGTTTATAGATCCAGAGTACCACATACTGGCATTTCATTCTCTTCAAGGTTACCAAAAGCTCAGCCTCCTGCACTTTAAACCAATGGAACTAATGCCTGTGCAAGACCTACAAATACAACACTAAATTGACCTAAGGAATAGAAGCTATTTGCACCCAAACATAGTCCCACAAAAACACTGAGAAATCTGTAGCCACAGATTTGCCAATTTCTACATCACAGAAGCAACATGCAGAATTCTTTTGGCAGAACTCAAAGATTTTGTAGATAGTTTAGTTCAAAATAATAACTTCTATCATCTGTTCTTAAGATTCAACCAGCATTACACTTATACAGGTAGTTCTCCTTTAATGATCATTTGCTAAGTGACCAAAATTGCACGTGATACTTACAACTGGTTCTCATAATTGCAGCAATCAGCGTATCCTCATGATCATGTGATCCATGATCCAGGTGCTTGGTGTCTGGCTTGCAATTATGACAGTGCAACATCCTATAGTAACATGACTGCCATTTGCAATCTTCACTGCCAGCTTCTGACAAAGTCAATAGGGAATCCAGCAGGAAGTTGCAAATGGTGATCACCTGATGTTGTGCTTAATGCCAGAACTGAAGTGGCAATCATGTGACACTGAATTTTACGGCATTTAGCGACAAATCCTGATCCCAATAACCATCATTAAGTAAGGATTACTGATAGGTTTTGATAGTTAGCATCTTTGTTGATAAATTTCCCTTTGAAAAGCATGTTAAACCATCTTAGTTTACAATCAGGGATTTATAATTGAGGAAGTTGCCCCAATGACACCAGGGAATTGGAAAAAATGTTTAATTATGAGAGACAACACTAGAGAAATAGTTGTCCATACACACAGTGCAGAAGAAAGGAAAATACAACAAAAATAGGCCCACTGTTTTGACAGCAAAACTCCTTTTAGCAAAAATCCAAAACATCACAGAGAAAGGAGGGAGGGGAAATAAGGGATAAGAGACAACATTTCTACTACAGAGTAACCATCATTGGGTAGCCAGTGGGAGCATGGGTAGGTGGATGGGCTGATGGTGGTTTAGAAAAGGAAGGAACTGGGATAGATGGAATGAGGGGGGAGCAATACAGATTTTGGCCATGAAATAAAAACAGGCTATGCTGCTAAAGGAGCCTCTCCGGCCAGCGAGTTGCCCCTGCCTCCACAAAACCCCCTCAAGGCTTGTTCAAGGGCTGGGCTACCAGAAGTCTCGGCGATGATAGGAATCAGGATCGCAGTACTTGGTCACAACGACTCGGTTTGCAAACTTGCGTCCAGTCAGGCCTTGCATGGCCTTCTGACAGTCAAAGACAGATGTGAACTCTACAAATATCTACAAGAATGAGGGGAAAAGAGAAAATTAGTGGTACATTTCTTAAAAGGATTCAAATCTGGCCCAAATCATACATATGAGAGTGTGACTAGGAAAATAAACTGAAGCAACTGTACTTCTATTGTAATTTCATTCTCATGAAATATTTCCTCAATGCAAATTTAGTCTAACTTACTTACCATACTAAATTTGTAAATAGCTGCCTTTATGAACTGATCACTATCTTACTATTCTTACAGCTACCCAGATTTACACTGTCTGATTTAAAACAGACACAACCTAGCTAATCCTTAACCACTAAGTGGGGTTCTGACTTGCTTAGTACCTTGCATGTAAGATCATTAGGGAATAGCCAGTGTGTAAATGTCTGTGAAGATCCAATACAACTGATGATGCTTCCAGGATAGGAAGTGAAATCTCTCCTTTTCCCTCAAAAAAAATCAGTCTTTTTCAAAATAAAAACCACTTTGATACCCCAGCTTACTTAATAAAAACCCCACTGTCTTTTCAATTTACTTTATAGAGATGAGATACCAGAAGTTTCTGCAAAGGCAAAAAACATAAAGCCATTCTTAGACACTAAGCCACAACTTTGAAATCCTAATTTGGATTCCCATTATTCAATCTCTTCATTCTATAGTAGATAGGTTTGTGCTTTGGAGCAGAGCCCTTCTATGTCCCATGTACACCTCAGAGCTCCTGGAGCCAAGTAAGAACAGAAGCATTCTATATTAATTGAGGAATAGCTTCTCCATTTCCTTCTAAAACACCATCCCCATCCCGCCACCCCTACAACCATTACCTTTCCACAGCCAGGCACCTCAACTCCATCAACAGGCCGGGGGATTTCAATGGATTTGACAACACCATACTTGCTACACTCATCACGGACATCCTCAACAATCTCTTCATATTCCTCATCATCCAGGAGCTCCTCAGGTAATACCATATTCATGAGGCACAGCACCTCAGTTGGATGACCGCCCATCTGTACCTGGGAACTCATTAGTCCCGGTACCTGCAGGGTCACTGGGGTCTGATTTATTGTACTCTGGAGGGGCAGCAAGAGAGGAGGGAGAAAGCCACAGACAAAGGAATTCAGGGATACAATCACTTAAACTGTCATTTCCAAAAGTTCTGTATTTTTTTACAAGCTTTGATTTTATTTTCTAGAAGAATTCAGAGTATCAGTTTTATCAGAAATAACTGTGATGCAAACGTTTTATTATTACAGCTCCCATGTTCAAGTACAGAAAATAAAAGTGCACACTAAAGAGACCTTTATGAAAACTAAAAAGGGCCTTCACCACCTGAACAAAAGTCTTTTAGAATATCATGAAGCTTCCTGGAATACTCAATCAGAAATTGGTGGCAGCAGCTGAACGGAGGGAATGAAAGTGCTGGAAAGACAATGGGGACAGTCAAGCCAGCAGGACAGCTGCACCGGGAGCTTCTGGTTAGAGAAGAAAGAAGGCAACACATACCAGACTTATCTATCTCATTTGGATTCTGTTTCATCTGAAACCCAGAGCCACCAAAAATGTTTTGATATTGCCAAGCCAAGGGTGACATGAAACAGTCACAACTGTTCCAAATTTGAAGAATTTTCCCTACTTCATGCACACTTATTTCCAGGATTACCTAAAAGGCCTGGGAACCTTGTCTGAAATTGCTTCTCTCTCTCTCATTAAGCAAGGCAAGACATGAGTTCCCCTATGCCTGCAACCACTGGCATTTTGTAGAATTGATAAGACCAATCTTCTAATTTTCAGAAACAGAACCTGCAAATATATCCTGGAAAGATTGTTCTTTGGTACCATTTCTCCCTCATCCCAATCCCTTTCGTTCCTCACCAGAGTTGCATTCTTGGCTCCCACGCTGGCTCTCTGCACCAAAAGCTTCTTGTCACCCAACTGCATGCCATTCAACCCCGCGATGGCCTGCGAGGGCAAAACAAAAGTGAATCCAGACACTTCAAAACCTGTGCCTCTGAGGCCACCAACCACACACCCCTCTGCCCCAAGCTCTAGAACATCCACACATTCATACACAAAAGTAGCTTCATTATGCCCCCTCCCAACTAGATTCCTACCTGAACTGAACTGCTCTTGGATTTAATACCACATTTAGTTATTTACCTGCCGGGCCTCAAAATCAGCATGTTTTTAAAAAAATAATCTTGTTGGAAGGGATTAAGATGAATAAACAAGACTGTCTGCATGAAGGAGAAGAGCAAAGGTGAGATTTCAGCCTCAGCCAAATGTTGCCAACAAAGACAGAAAACTCTAAAAGGATGCAGATGAGATCACTTATTTCTCAGAATGAGAATTCCATTGATTTGACATCATGCTTTGGGAGTTTACATTTTACAAAGAATTTAGTAGCAGGTTTTACAATATTAAGAATTCAGTTTCCACACAGACCAATTTCAAAAGCAAGATTATGAGGCCAAATAATTTCCCAGCTACAATATAGAAACTGAGGTTTATGAAGGAATGCACGTTATCAATTAAGTAAAAAGCTGGCAAACAAATTTACTAATTCTTTTCCAGGCAGAAGAATCCAGAGGATGAAGGGGTGGTTCAGCCAGGGATGGAGCAAAATACCTAGGAATCTACAACTTGCCCAAAATAATTCAAAGTATGATCTAGAACTTGTATTCATGACTGTGTATCTTCAAAATATATATCTGGGCATAAATTTCCAGTATCCAATTTTCTCAGAGGCAATTTTCTAGAAACTTGTTTTTAGAGAAACAGCATAAGACAAGAGGGAAAAAAGGACAGTTTTAAAAATTATTATACCAATGTTTGGTACAATTATATATTTGTCTAGTTAGAAAGTAATTTTCATTTATTCAGACGATATAATCCTACTGTTCTTTCCCTTATTGGCACTTTGCCAGGATTGTCCCTTTTCCAAAAACTAAAAATTGCTAAGCAGGATTGTCTCAACATTTTCACTATCTGCAGTTTAAAATTTTAGGTATTCTTGGAGGACATAACATCTACTGTCAGCATCTAATTTGTAAAGCATACAAATTACAAGCTATATAAACAGCAGAAGGGAACGGCTTGATGCTGCAGTTTTCAATTAGACGTAGAAGACCTCATTTAAAATCCCATCCAAGGAGACAACTCAATAAACACTTCTTAAAACTATATGACCAAAAATAAAAGTTGAAACTTGAACTATTCATTTAAGAATCTGTGGAGTATATAAAAAAAGTCTATGTCTCCTGAAGAATCAAGTACCTCTCTTATTATTGGGTTTTTTTAAAAAAGGCTGCTAAAATTTTTATTTAATCATTTTTCAAATGCTTGCTCCTTCAGAGGATTTCTTGAAGCAAGAGTCAAACTGGTATTATTGGAAGCATTTGATTTAATGTAAATGTAACTGAAATTACATTAGAAAATGTTCTCCATGTAATCAATATTCTTTCTACTGCATTACAAATAGCAATTTGACGGAAACCTTATGAAGATCCATATACTATATCTATGGCTTTCTTGGGTCCAAGATGTACAGTTGCTATGTCTCTGTAAAATTATTTTTACAACTGGGGCACTTATCTTAATATCTAACCAAAAGAAAATTACCAGTACCTGAAGTTTACCAGTACCTGAAGTTTGAGCAAGCTGTACTGCTTCCTAATATAAAGTATTTTACTATATATATTTTAATATTAAAAAATCAGAAAAGCCTGTTAGCCTTTTCAAAGCCTGCAATTTGTGGGTTATCACTGGGCTGAACACTTTCACTCCTCCTATTAATACATGGATTACATTCAGCTGTGCATCGCAACAAAGCAAACTAGGTTGTCTTGATATCTGGAGGAGGAACATGTCAAACTCAATCCCATCAAGAGTAACTGTAGCTATTTGGACTCTCCCAGTTCCTGAGATCTTTGATTCTTAAAAGGATCACAATATGGGGGGTCTTCCTGGACTTGCAATATCTGTTCAAGGAGCAGGTTAGCCACTGTAAGCAAGAAAGTTTTGCACTAGTTTTAGTTCCAATGCACCTATTTCCAAATCATGAGGCTCTCCTTACAGTCATACATGCCTTGACTACTGAGTAGACTATTACAATTTGCACTATATGAAGCTGCTCTTAATGATTAATCAGTAGCTATAATTGGTCCACTCTGCACTGACATAAGCCACAACGGGCAGACATTATTCCCCTGTAACAAATCCCTTTGGTTTATGATGGGAGTTTACTGATGATAATCATCAGTAAACTCCCTGGTGCAATTCAAGATGCTATTACCATAAAGTCCCCCATGGCATCGGTTGTATCTGAGGAGACATCCATCTCTTATAACATCTACTTGTTCATAACATCTACTTGTTCTCTATAATCAGATTTGGCTTGCTTTGGGTTCCACTGATCAAGCAATGTTATCTTGCAGGAAATGAACTTTCAGTTACTGAACCTACCCTTTAGAACAGGATTCCCCAGAGATTCATACAGCTTTCACCTGACCCACCTGCCAGTGAACTCTAAAACATTGGTTCTTTCCCCAGGTTGGAGTGTTCGACAGGCCGCTTTGGCCTGGGGATAACATAGAAAATGTATTTTGTATGCTTTCTTGGGCCTACTGTTACTCTTTTTTGCAATATTGTTGTCTTCTTAATCTATGAAACCATTTAAAGGTTGGTGGCCTAGGAAGTTAGAGGCAAATATCCATTCCTCTCAGATTTACAATCTGATTTTGGATCTCATCCAAGATTTCAGCTTTTGCTAAAAACTCATAGCTTTCTCCTTGATGCAGAGAGACCAAAGGAGGGGAAGGGAGAGCATGGAAAAACACACACTTCCCAAGTAGCATGTGGGAAGAAAGACTTTACGGGACAGGAAGCAGGTGTGGGGAAGAATATATATTTATATATAAAAACATGTATCCATACATACTAACAATGGCACTCAATTACAAAGAAACACATGCATAACCCTGATGGAGATCAACCCATAAACAAGAGCTTATGCTCTGCATGCAAAGTTAGCACCAACACGCTCTGAACCTTATTGGGAATTGTGGGGTGTTTCCTCTCCACCACAGGTCCCCCCTCTCCAACAGGGCAAGGGGAAACTGGGGTGCTTTTCCTTTGTTTTATTGTTAAACTATAAATGTCAATACTTGCATTTTACAACTCCCACTGGAGTTCGCAAGCATGTCTGCTGGTTATGGGCCTGTTCCACCTCCCCCCGCTGTAACACAAAGCACAGCGGGAGAAAGGAAACATAATTATTAGGGGTGCAGAACAGAGAATTTACCGGGGGTAGGGAAATGGGTGAAATGCACTACGGACCCGGCTCTTCCCTGACTGGTGAGGGGAGGGCTTCTTACCGGCTCTCGGTCGGGCACGGCGGCCAGGGTCTTCGCAAAAAGGCCGAAGCCTTCTCCGACTAACATTCGGGGAGAGTTGTTGTTTTTTTGGGGGGAACAAAAAGCAGAAGTGATCAGAACACTAACTCGATGGTGTCTGCCGCTAAGTCAGCAGCTGTGCTGTAAAGGAGAGAAAAGCTGGCACCCCCTAGAGGGGAGGAGGAGAGAAAAAAACACCCCACCTGCTCAAAGGACAAAGAACCCCCCTCATCCCACGGGAAGATCGGCGGGCCGCTGCAGAGCAAAAATGAAAAGAGAATGAACAAGGGAGGCTGGCCCTACCTGGTCTGTGACATTGATGTCCACATATTCACAGAAGGCATAACCTTTTGACAGGCCAGTGGCACTGTCCTTCACCAGGTTGAAAGCCTTCAGGGGCCCAAAGGAAGTGAGCAACTCCTTGACCTGATGGAGAAGGAAGAAACAATGTCAATTATTATCATCATATCAAATAGTAACCGAATTTTATAGTAGCATGGTATTGTGAAGAATTAAACTAGTCTTTAAAGACTTATCTGGCATTTGTAAGAAGGTTATTAAAAGGAGTAAATACTTCAGAAGGATTTCCCATAAAATGCTAGATCAAACTGGCTATCAACGAAGAATTACACTGAGTACGAAATATATCCCAACTGGTTAAAAATTGCGAATGGAGAATGAAACACTTGCCCATGTTATCCTGAATTGTGTCATATTCCCAGACTGACCTGATCATCATTAAGATAGTTTGGCAGACCCCCAATGAACAGTTTATGAGCAGAATCTGGGACCACTGTGGAAACGACACCTATAAGAAGGAAGTGGGTCGACATGGCAAACATATGAAATTATCCATATACTACTAATTTTTCCCCTCCTTGTATATTATATAATCATCACTTTTTTATTCACCAAGTCTGATAAACCCACCTGGCACATAAACTGATGGGTTTTCAGACATGCCAGGCAGTGGTTGATAATCATGGGGGCGTCTGATCTTCAGTGACTGTCCCTGGAAAATGATCCCATCAAAAGCCATGGCCTGTGTAGTTTCATCCACAGAACGGAACTGGGGCAGAAAAAGAGTGGGGGGGTGGGGGGATCAGTTTCATTCTCTCTTATCTACTACTCAGGAAACAAGAAGCAAAATAGGCATCTCTTATTAAATTCTAGATTTATATAAAGTTACATGTTCAGTGCCCAATATGAAAACAGTAGACTCTACAGTTCAATGTACATGCCTTGCAGAATTTACAAGGGCTGAAATTCTCACCAATAATCTTCCAAATTGTAGAATACTTAGAACAAGGAAGCTATTATTTTGTACACCCAAGGAGACATGCCCTGAGCTGAAGTAGAGATTTATGCATTTATCCCCAAAGCATTAAGAGTAGCTAAAATACAACAAAATATGAAGTCAAAGAAGCTCAAGAAACTCAGTAGATGGAATCTAAGCCTCACATAACCACTACCTCATATCTAGCATTTTTATTCTAACAAACATTTAAAAAAGGATATCAAACTCAATTTCATTGTGGACCGCATCAGGGTTGTTTCACCTCGGGGCCTACGGTGGGCGTGGCCAGCTCGTCACTCATGTTGGTGTTGCCATGGTAGCCTGAGCACTCTGCCAGTGAAAATGGGCTCCCAAACTCCATTTTCGGCTACAACCTGCAGCATCCTGCAACCCTGCAGCACCCTGCAACCCTCTGCCAGCAAAACTGGAGCAGCCCTCCCGAGCTCTGTTTTCCCTGGCAGAGGCACTGTAAGCTGATCCTTCCACTGTTTCCAGGGCGGCCACATGGGCCATATCCAAGCACCCCAAGGGCTGGATCCAGCCCATGGGCCTTGAGTTTGACCCCTGTTTTAGAAGAATACAAATTTTTCATAATACTCTTGGGGCTGATAACTCAGATTTAAATACATATTCATACTTATCAAGATTAAGGTTCCAAACAATTTCTTCATCTTTAAAGTCCACAAAATTATTTATTTTGGGGGAGGGCAGAAGTGCTGGGTTTGTTTCTACAAGTCATCCATTCCATCCATTCCACTTTTTACTTCTACCTTCCGTCCATTAATGCATAACATACAATCTATTTCATTAGCTTTTTTCCTGTTTGTACAAATTCCATGTTTTACTGTTCAGTTAAATGCAGACATTCAGCAAAGGGTAGCATCAGTAGGAGATGCTTTTAATTAGAATAATTAAATAATGAAACAAGTTTGCAGTACAACTAGAATGCTCAAATTAGTCCCAAATTCTAGAAAACATTGCTACTGAAAGAAATTGTCAACTGGACAAATAAACAAAGCACTACTATTTCTAAAATGTCCTCCATCCAATAAAGGTCAATCCCACTGTCTCCTTCCTGGCTTTTCTATTTCATATACTAGCTGATTACCCGGCGTTGCCCAGGTATCCCAGGTATCCCTTCCCTTCCCTTCCAAGAGCAAGCAGCCTTCTCTTTAATTAGTGTAAAACTGACATTTTTTTTCAGTCAGTGGATGATTATATGAATTATTTCTTTTACTAAATGGATTGCATCTTACTTATGGAATGAAATTGATGTATTGATATAATGGGGGGATATACTCAAGAATGTAATGGGAAGGTTAGAAATAGACTAGGGTTCTTTTAAAATCCTGAAATTATGAATTGTTTGACTATTAAGGAATTTTAACCATTTTGAGGAAGCGGATTGATTTGTTGAATTTTATTTGTAAGAAGATGTACTGGATAAAGGGGAAGAGTTGGTGCCTGACTGGTTTCTGTTTAGTAGGGATAATGAGACCAATAATATTTGATTTTGCAGGTATTTGAATAGGTATATATTATGGATTGTTAATATGCTAATAGTTAAGAGTATGGAATCTCCAGAAATATTCAATTGTTAAAAATTCTGATTTATGATTAAGTGGATTTATAGTGAGATGCACCTGTTTAATAAGTAATTGGTCATATACTTATGATATAGAATGTTGATCCTGAAAAAGAAAAAAACTCTTATAGAGCCTCATACATAGCCAAGCTTTAGAACTCATGGATAGGGACCAACTATGTTATATTCTGAACATTCAATAAGTCTACATGGAGCAAACAATGTCATACATTTCCTTTGATTTCTCCAGAATCATAATTGTGCGGGGTAAATCAGTGGTGTTTTAAACCTGTCCCAAGTCACTATAAACTCACCTCCAGAAAAGCAAAGTTCTTGTCCTGGTTAATTTGCACAGCCAACACAGGATTACCGGGCGCCTGAGTAAGGCCACCAAGGCGCATCTGGGCATTGAAGAAATCCATCATTGCTTCCTATTGGAATCATGGAAAGAGATGCAAAGAGCAGTTGTATGATACAGGCTGGAATGGCAACCTGGACCACAAATAGGTTACAAAACAACATTTCCTACTTGCCTGCTATGATGGTAGCAAACTGAAGCTATGAGGATTGCAGTCCCATACATTATTCACTTAAAGAGAAATGGAAAACTCTTTGGTCTTTTTTTTCTTTTTGGTAGGGATAATTAAATAAAAGCAACCATATTTATTTCTCTGCTCATTTAAGTTTTAATACATCTTCATCTTTTAGATATAAGCACCACTGAGTTAGTCAGAACTGCAAATAAAATATAATGCTGCCCAGGGAGCCATAACAAATTTAATGAAATGAAATAATAAAGCCCCATTCCCGTATCTGAATGTCTAAATCAGACCAACCATGTTGACCACATATAAATATCAACTGTAGAAAGCTTTAGAAGATGTCCTGAGAAGAGATATATTAAACTGATCAACTCACTGACTCAATGTAGTCATTGTGGCTCATAATGAATGAAAAGCAAGAAATGACCTTTGAAAACAGCATCCTCTTATCTGTATCACATAGAGAAAAAGTTGAGCTGCTTTTTCTGTATGCTCAGCACAGCTTCAAGCCATCGTAACCAATTTTGGCCCTAGCGTTAAGGATGGATATGTCTGTATTGCATCCAACCTCAAAATGTGGATAGCAGTAACATTAAACTGTGTGGGGAGAAGACACGATCTGACAGAAAGGAATGTTTACAATATAGCCTTTCGGTTTGGCTAAAACTCCCATCAGTACATCTGGAAGGTACCAATTCAGGGAGAGCAAAAATTCATTTCACGTGATTCACAGATGAAAAACACAACAGAAAGTACTCAAAAAAATTGTAATTATCAAATATGAATCATTAAGACACCAAGTCATAACAGTCTGAGCATGGCTGTATTTAACAAGGTTCAGTTGGCTCTCCCAAGTGAAACTTCTAGTATTCGCTTTGCAACCCCTCAAATTCAATGGAAAAATGTCAAATATATAGTTTTTGATCCAAAAATGGAAAAATAAGACTGGAAGTAGAATTCTTCTGGGTAGTGAGGCACTCCCATTTTCATCCTTACCATCTCTTTAAAAATAAAAAAGAAGAAACAAATACTAAACCAGGCTGCTTTTTCTTGTGTCACTGAAATTAAGCATTAGTTGCAGCCAAAAGTTTCAATCTCTACTGAGCAGATAACAGAGTAAGCTAACAAGTACCTCAGTGATTCCAAAAGGAATATTGCCAACATAGAGACGGCGAGCTTGTCGCGTCATTTGGCTGCCGACTACAGGCACAGGTGTAGGTGTTACAGCCAGCCCATCTGGAGTCATGGTTGGTAGTAGAGCTGTAGCTGGAATTTGTCCTGCAGCTAGAAATGGGGGGGAAAAGTATACTGAAAGTCACCTGCTCCGATTCTCCTGATAAAAACAATATATATTGGAAAGTCTTGATGACATAAATACACAGGATTAACAATATGCAGAATGTTCCAGTATGAAACATGTCAACCCCAACAGCCCCATTTTGTGTGTTATAGAAGTGGCTTAAAAATAGGTCTGTTTTGAAGAGAGCACTTCCAAAACATTCAGAATAGCTTATTCTGGAGTTAGAACATTTTGAAGAGCCCTAAACAATCTGTGGCAACAGTGAGAATTAAGGTGTTATTAAAACTTATATGGAATGATGAAGAGAACTAGCAATCCAAACACTTTTCAAAACACATAAAAGTGTTAATTTTTATTATTTCATCAGTAAAAAAATAACTACCCATTCACCAGCAAAGATCACCGCTTTTTTTTTCCATTATGCTCAGTAAACCATCATCCAAAATGTGCCAGATACAGGGAAAATGTTCCCAAGTTGAAACAGAGCATTCTGACCACAACATGGATGTTATACAGCTATTATAAGGTCAAACTGGGGAACCCCTAGGCTGAGACTTTTCAGTAACAGTTATGCCTTTAAAATCATGTGTTCATTTTTTTTGTAGATTTTTATCCAACCTTTATTACTTTATAGGAAATTCAAGGCAGCCAACAGTGTCCCTCGGGAGTTGGGCAGCATAGAAATATGAATATTAAATAAATAATAAA
>JANHFR010002644.1:101444-112944 GCA_032468015.1 Mimophis mahfalensis | reverse complement strand
ATCAAAAGCCGCTGAGAGATCTAATAGGACCAGGACAGAGGAACAACCCCTGTCCCTAGCCCGCCAGAGATCATTCACCAGCGCGACCAATGCCATCTTGGTGCTGTGCCCAGGCCTGAATTATACATTCATTAACTAATTACTGACGTGTAGATATATACTGCGGCAGGATCCGAGGGGAATTTTGGCTTTATCTCTCCCTGATGTTGAGCAAAATGCCCTTTCCATTGATATTCTGCTATAACTAAGGCCAAACTAACTTCTGATATGATCTTGAGTTAGAATAGAATAACAGAGTTGGTAGGAACCTTGTAAGTCATCTAGTCCAACCCCCTGCTCAAGCAGAACACCCTATACCATTTCTGACCGATGGCGGTCCAATCTCTTCTTCAAACCCTCCAGTGATGGAGCACCTACAACTTCTGAAGGCAAGCAGTTCCATTGGTTGATTGTTCTCACTGTCAGAAAATTTCTCCTTATTTCTAGGTTGAATCTTGATCTATTTTCATTAATTATTCCTTTTCTGGCCTTTGGGTGCTTTGGAAAATAGGCTGACTCCCTCCTTTCTGAGACAGTCACTCAAATATTGGAACACTCCTATCTGTCACCCATGATCCCTTTCTTCACTAGACTAGTCATGCCCAGTTCCTGGAACTATTCTTCATATGTTTTAGTTATACCACAATATTTTGTATTGTTAGTTATGCTTGATGAAATGGAAAAAAGGGTATGACAAGGACAGAGAATATTGTAAAACTGTTTAATAATAGTTTCACAGTGCCATAATAGAAAACTGATCCCACATTCTTTTTTGTCTAAAGACAAAACCTCTGTTATACTATTACATGATGGCATAGTGCCTTTGTCCCCAAGACTTTTCAACTAAATGCCACTTGATTATTAAAGAATTGAGATGAAATCAGCTTCTCATTTCATTCAGAATATTGAACATTTCACAACTTTGACCTATAGGTGAAAGAGTTCCTTAACCCACTTCAAATCTCCTTTTATCATCCAATTTTTAGCCCTTTTGTCATTCAGTTTTCAGGTTTTTTTAAGCCAATGGTCTAATATGTTTTCCAATGAGTGTGCATTATGAAGCAGACATTTGGCGTTTAATAACCATGTCATAACAAAGACATATTGTCTTAAAACAAAGGCAGCTTTGATCCCACCCTGCCAACTATTTTTCTGCCAAATGTCAAAGAAAAGGGTTATGAACATTTATGCAGAACATTTATGCAGAGCGTTTGATGTAGAAAAGGGAGGGGGTATTTCAGGACCCTTTTTAGGTTTTTTTCCTATACATTATGCGGTTTGATGTAAGTTGTCCAAAAGAGGCAAAAGAATCTTAAAAGCGTAACGATGAGTGATCATTGCTCATGGTATTCCCCAGTCTTTGGACAAGCACCAAAAAAAAAAAAAAAAAAAAAAAAAAAGGCCCTAAAATGTACTTTAGTGGTTGTGACAAAATTCAAAATGTATTAAAATTTGCAGAAAAATTGCTTATATAGGAGAGGACGATAGGATTAGGACACAGATTTTAATTGTAAAGAACTTTGCAACTGATACCTAAACAATGGACAGCAGAAAAGTTAGCCAGCAGTCCTAGTTTTGCCAGTCTCCAAGTAATTGAGGGTCATAAACCAGAGTTGCAATGGCTTGTTTTTAATAGTGGTACTATATGGAGAACAAAAGGAAGAGATTATAGACGTCCTGTTTGGGCTTGCAGAATTGCTTTCAGAGGTTGTGTGAGCTTCATCACTGGAAGCTTTCAAGGAGAGACTAGACTGCCATCTTTCAAAAATGGTGTAGGGTCTGCTGGGTGGGGGGGAGTTAGACTAGATGACCTACAAGGTCTCTTCCAAGTCTGTTAATCTGTATCTGTATAGCGGGAAAGATAAAAATCATTTCCCCCACTTTTTAACACTTAATCCCATGTAGTTTAGCTCTCTGATGTATTAACACTGATTTTCTTAGAAGGATCAGTGTCTTTAAATGATATTTGAAGAGCTGCAACATTCTTCTGGGGTGGTTCTGAGTCTACTGGTCTTGTAGTCCAAGAATTATATCATATCAAAGCACAATTAAAATGGGTTTAATTTTAATTTAAAGGTTCATTAATTAAATACAATAGGCCTGACTTTGTATTTAACCGTTTTCTCTTTTAGTTGTATTACATGCGTGTGATGGCATATATAAATGACCTTGAGAGACATCAGGAAGACTTACGCCTAGGCAGCAATCTGATGAGGATTGTCCACAGGTGAGGAGGAAGCATGGGAAGCATTTCAGAAGAGCCCCTCCCTAGTATTCCAGAGACTAAAAATAAAGGAGGGGATAAATATTTCAGTCTTGTAAGACTGATGTTTGTCCTTTGGCAGTACAGACAAGAAGCATCACAGGGAGCATCAGCACTATCTTTATTGCAAGGTTACATTAAATAGAAACATCTCCTCCTGTCTCCCAAGGTTTCTCCTACGTACCATCACAATGTGACAATGTGATATACGATGGTCCTTGGGTAGTATACCTGCAATCTGTCCTAAATGATACACACAGAAGTTAAAAAAAAAAGTTATTTGATATGTGTTAGATATTTGTTATTTTATTTGTGAAGCATTTTACAAAATTATTTTGTCTAAAATCATGAAAAAAATCTCTGTTACCTCATATATTTGCATTGGTTTAAATATATACAGTAATAATATATTATCATACTGTCAATTGCATATTACACTTCTTATTGTTAGTTGTGAAGTCGTGTCTGACCCATTGTGACCCCATGGACAATGTTCCTCTAGGCCTTCCTGTCCTCTACCAACTCCCAGAGTCCATTTAAGTTTGCACTGACTGCTTCAGTGACTCCGTCTAGCTACCTTATTAAACTTATTGAAGTTATTATATTAAACTTATTAGACCTGAAAATCTTGACTTTGAAAAAAACCATCCTACTATGAACTGCCTATATATTCAGACACTACCTTAATAGCTCTTAGGTCTTTGATTAGGACTTAAACTGTTATGTTTTTACCAGTCCCAGACTATGAATTGAATTGAAGATTAAATCTATAACAACAACTCAGTGGTTACCAGTAACATACTGGGTAACATACTAAGGACTCTTACATGGCACTTAGAAAATCTGCACATTGACAACATTTCCATCTCTGATTTACAAAAGGCCGCACATATGTTACATCAGTACATTATGATCTCTGAGGTTCTTGGGAAGAACTTGATATGTATGAAGCCCAACACCAGATAAAGAACTGGCAGCTGTGACTTTACATTGTTGTCTATAACGATCATTGTAGTATTCAAATTTATTTGTGTTCTCATGTCGGAAATAGACTCTTGGATTATAGGAGTCACTATATTCATACAGCCAATGACACTTTTTATTAATCTTCACTATTTTTAATATACAGTGCATTGGATCCAAAGTATCAAAGATCCTTTGAAATTAAAATGAGTCAGATTAGTTATGCACTACATAAATCCCATTGTTTTCATTGGTTCTCTTCTGAGTCTAAATCTGGATCTGTCTCATTAACTTGAACAACCTGTTACTTGAGAAGTTTCAAATAAAATCTTGCAGCATTTTAATTGCTATTTTGTAATTTACTTTATTTAGTCAGTTAGTTATTTAGTTGGGAATAGTTATTTTCAGCATGAAACACTGATTACTTATTTAATAATGCCCTGCACTTTTAAAACACTAATCTATAAATGAGCATTAATACACTGTTCTACACAAAGACTGAAAAGATCAAAGCAAGTATATTATCCATACTCACAAACCATCACATTTGTATGTAACTTAGAATGCTCTATTTATAATTAATATTTAAATTGGAGAATCATCTGTGGAGTTCCAAATGAGTTTTGAGAATTAGCTCTTAATTTTTTCCCTCTTTTCAACTGGCCTATTTTGTGCATATCCTTTTTATTCCCTTCCTCCTTCAATATTATTTTTCTTTCCATTATTATAAAGTGATACAGTTTTAAAGAATTTTTGAGATCAAACATTTTAATGTTGCCCCATGTCTGGCATATGATTTGTTTTTGTTACAAATTCTGATTCCATGATTAGATTTTGTTTTTGTTTTTTAAAGTCTCATAATAACACTCCTCATCTATCAATGCAGGTAAACCTCGCCTTATGACAAGTCATTCAGCGACTGTTTATAGTTATAATGGATAAAAAATGTACACTTTTATGAGTGTTTGTAGCATTCTGTGGTCATGTGACCATGATTTATTATCATTTACCAAACACTGGCACTGTGTTTGGAAATGCGATGGAGATGCTCACTTAATGACTGCAGCAAAAATAGTCATAAAATCACACTGTAAGATCAAGATATATGACCATAATGGACAGGCTCCATTATGGTTGTATGTCAAGGACTATGTAATGCCTCCATCAAACCTGAATCTGTAGAGGAAGATGAGCCAGAACTGGAGCAGATGGAGATCAAAGGGGCAGCTTTGCTGGGTTGAGAGGAAAATGGGGAGGAGCAGACCCAGTCAAGCCAAGGCCTTTCAGGATTGAGATGGCTTGTAGGCAGGGGAAGTGGGGACAGGATAACCAAGAAAGGCTAAGCAGTGAAAATGAGAGACAGAGCTCTGACAATGACCAAGGACCACCCCCTCCTGATCCTCGAGCACAGAGAGTGGAAAGAAGGCAAGAACAGCGCAGACTGATGAGGCTACTCAGGGGGAAAACACCCGACCCCTCTTCACAAGGCACACCTGGGGACTGAGACTTAAGGAGATGCTGTGGGGAGTGGCATTTATTCACAACAAATACTGAATTCCTGGAGTGTTGAGTGCTGATGTTTGAACTTCCATGGATTCCTTGCTTTCTTTCCAGATTTCTGGAGTACTTGCCTGGGTCCTTATTTTTTTATTATTCCATTTATATGCCGCCCTTCTCCAGAGACTCAGGGCGGCTTGCAACCTCTTTAAACATTAGCCTTCATTCTTTGTATATACCTGCTTATTAGGGCAGTCGTTCCCCACCCCCAAAATGGTGTTTTACAAAGTCAGCTTAATGCTCCCAACAATCTGGGTCCTCAGTTTACCTACCTTGGAAGGATGGAAGGCTGAGTCAACCTTGAGCCTGGTGAGATTTGAATTCACCTTAATTGCAGGCAACTGGCAGCTAAGTGCTACTTAACAGCATTTAGTCCGCTGCACCACTGAGGCTCCTTTATTTCCTAGACTCCTTGACTTGCCCTGACGGATTTCTTTCTTTGCAGTCATGGTGCTCATAGCATTGGGCTGGACTATTTGCTGTCAGAGGCTGCTTGAGGTGTGTGTGTCATCACTTTGCTCTGGGACTTGCTGGAAACATGGGAGCATTTGGGGAAATTTGGATCAATAAAGGGGCAGTTTGAACTACCAGCTGCCTGTGTTACCTCTGTGCCATGCCCCGAGTCATCACAGACTACCTGTATTCCAATCTTATCCATAGATCAGATAATAAAATGAAGATAGGAAAAAATCATTCCATGACTCTGATGCCATTAAGCCAACTTCTAGAGGTCCTTTATTTTTACTGTAATTCTAATTTTTGTGGAGTGCATCTCAGGTTTATAGAATTATTTGTTTGTTTGTTAGTTTGTTTGTTTATAATGGGATTTATATGCCGCCCTATATCCCGAGGGACTCAGGGTGGTTCACAACAATAAAACCATGAAATACATACAAAAGTTAAAAATAAATTAAACTATCAATCCCATTAATAAGAAGTTTAGATAAAAAATTAAGTTAAAATTAATAAAATTCCCCCATCAATCCAGGTCAGCTTGATGGAATAAAAGCATTTTCAAGTCGCAACAGGAGTGGAGGTCGGGGGCCAACTGGAGCTCCAAGGGGAGTTGATTCCAGAGGGTGGGTGCAACAACAGAGAAGGCTCTCCCCCTGGGGATCACCAGCTGACAGTGTCTGGCTGATGGCACCCTAAGGAGGCCCTCTCTATGGGAATGCACTGGGAGATGGGAAGCTGTTGCTGGCAGCAGATGTTCCCACAAGTACCTTGGGCCTAAGCCATATAGAGCTTTATAGGCAATCACCAGCACCTTGAATCTCACATGGAGTGCAACTGGAAGCCAATGCAGCTCATGCAGGAGGGGTGTAACATGGGAGTGTTGGGTCACCCCCATCATAACCTGCGCGGTCCCATTCTGCACCAGCTGAAGCCTCCGGGTGGTCCTCAAGGGCAGCCCCATGTAGAGAGTATTGCAGTAGTCTATACGGGAGGTGATGAGCACATGAGTAACTGTGCGTAAGGTGTCCTGGTCCAAATAGGGGCACAACTGGCATACTAGACGAACCTGGGCAAATGCCCCCCTGGTCACAGCTTCCAAATGATCTTCCAAAATAAGCCATGAATCCAGGAGGACACCCAAGTTGCGCACCCTGTCCACAGGGTTAACACCACACCCCCGATAGCCAGAGATGGAATTACCTGGACAGACTGAGACACTGGTATCCACAGCCACTCGATCTTGGCGGGGTTGAGTTGAAGCCTGTTCCTCCCCATCCAGACCCACACCACTTCCAGGCACCAGGACATCACATCGAGGGCATCACTGGGTTGGTTTGGGGTGGAGATAAAAAGCTGGGTATCATCAGCATACTGATGATACGTCACCCCAAAACCATGGATGAACGCACCCAGTGGCTTTATACAGACATTGAACAGGTCAGAGAGGACTGACCCCTGGGGCACCCCACAAGTGAGGGTCCTCAGGAACAACCTCTGCCCTCCTACCAACACCAACTGTGAATGACCTGAGAGGAAGGAGGAGAACCACTGTAAAACGGTGCCTCCCACTCTCAACCCCTCGAGGCATTGCAGCAAGATACCATGGTCAATGGTATCAAAAGCTGCTGAGAGGTCTAATAGGACCAGGACAGAGGAAAAACCTCTGTCCTGGGCCTGCCAGAGATCATCCACCAGCATGACCAATGCCATTTCCATGCTGTACCCAGGCCTGAAACCCGACTGGTAAGGGTCCAGACAGTCTGCTTCCTCCAGGAACAATGGGAGCTGATGCGCCACCATGCTCTCAACAACCTTCACAACAAAGTGAAAGTTGGAGACCAGACAAAAGTTATTCAAAACAGCTGGGTCCAAGGCATGCTTCTTAAGGAGGGGCCTCCCCATCGTCTCCTTCAAGGCAGTGGGGAAGCTTCCCTCACCCAAGGATGCATTAACTACTGCCTGGATCCAGCCTCGTGTCACCTCCTGGGTCACATAAATGAGCCAGGAGGGTCACGGGTCCAATAAACACATGGTGGCACTCAGCCTACCCATGATCCTGTCCACTTCCGCTGGAGTAACAGGATCCTGAGTAACGGGATCCTGAATTCATCCCAAATCACGTCCACAAGACTGGTCATCTCCCCCATCAGACCCTGCCCTGTTAGAGTCCAAGCCAGTCTGGATCTGAGCGATTTTGTCCAGCAGATGCTGACTAAACTCCTTGGCCCATTCCTGCAGAGAGTTGTCCCTCGCCCCCTGATTCAGAATGGTGCGGGTCACCCTAAACAGAGCGGCCGGGCAATTATCTGCAGACATGATGAGGGCGGAGAAGTAAGCTGACATCACCGCTTCCATCACCACAAGATAAGACCTTGTACAGGTTCTTAACTGTGTTCGGTCAGATTCAGACTGGCTGGATCTCCAACAGCTCTCCAGGCCCCTTTTCTGGTGCTTCAGGTCCTGGAGCTCCTCCATGAACCAGGGAGCCACCTGGGATCTATGCCAAGTCAGAGGCTGCAAAGGCACAATGTGGTCGAGGGCCCCAGAGGCCCCAGGCATCCACCAGGGCCTTGACCTAGCAAGGGAGGCAGGTATCATCCCAAGCTCCATCTGGAAACTTTCCAGGTCCATCTGGCACCTGGGGTGGAACCACCTGGGCAGTTCCACATCCCAGCGATGGGGGGTGGCATAATGGAAGCCCAGCCGCAGAAGATAACGATCAGTCCATGACAGGGGACAAACCTCTGGCATTCCCCCACCAAACTCATCATGCCACTGTCCAGAGATGAAAACAAGATCGAGTGTGTGTCCCCGCCTCCCATGAGTAGGGCCCTGAATTATTTAAGTCAGGCCCATGGCCGTCATGGAGGCCATGAACTCTCAGGCTACCTCTGACGCCCCACCCAGAGATGGCAGGTTAAAGTCCCCCAGGACAATAAGTCTGGGGAACTCAACCGCCAATCGGGATAGAACATCGAGGAGCCCAGGCAGGGCCATTGACATGCAGCTGGGAGAAAGGTATGTGATCAACAGGCCCAACTGTACTCTAGAACCCCATCTCAAGGGGATGGACTCATACCCGTCCACCTGAGGGACAGCGACCTCCCATGGACAAAGTAATCTAATTAGTATTAGATTGCTAATCTATTCAAGGATTAGCATTTGTGAAGTTATAAAACATCATTGCCAGCAATCAACCTATGTTTTGTTTCTCTCTACTCCCACCCTTTTTTTTTCTCTAGGAACATTTATCTCCCTATCTAATTTGTTAATTGTTCAAATATATAAGCCACTCAATTCTAATTGTAGTGGAAAATGTTGCAGCCAAAATTCGAATCACCTGTATATAAACGTGATTTCTTGGGCCACTGATTCATGTCTGGTTCTGCCTCATGTTGTCATTCAGGTTAATTCAGCTTACTGTGAATATTTTGTATTTTTACTAAAGATACTTTTAAGAAAGTCTTATGTATGGTGGAGCATCTTATAGGAAATGCAGCTCACCTATAGGTGAAAGTGATACAACCATAATACATTTAAAAATATAATCAGATGATGAAATGATGAAATACATACAAGACAGAAAATGAAGAGGCTGAGTTGAAAATATATTTGAGCCCATTTCTGAAAAATATTAAGGAGCCATTTCTGAGTGACAGCTTATTCCATGATATTAGTTCTTCCACACAAATAATAGACCTGCTTAATTACTTAGAGGATACCTTGTTTTGACCTAACAGTGTAGGATAGATTGGGTATTATGGGAGCAGGACCTGAACATCAAAGAAATACCCAGAAATACCTGGGCTTGAAAAGGAATTGGAAACGGCTACAGCAGTTTCAGTATATAAAAATGTGTCATTCCAAGGGGCACTCCCCACCAGTGATGTGCGCAGGATATTAGGACAGATATCAATTGCAGCTTTACAATCAAATCCCTGCCATTGTTGTACTGTCATTTTTTATGATCTTGATGCTATCATCAAGTGGTTTGTTCTCTTTTGATATTCTAGTGGTTTGCCCTGTCAGTGTTGGTGAGAGTGGCCTTGGTGGTCATTTGGTTGGGCTGTTTATTGTTAGCTTATTTGGCAGTTCTTGGTCTAATGTGAATCTTGGTGTTAATCTCTGTTCATCTGGTGTTGGTAGCTGGTAGGGAGGTGTTTTAGTTTTTGCTTTGGTTTGGTCTATTCTATCTCCTCACCACTTTTTAGGGAACATTTTTTGTTTCAATTATAAGGGATCATGCTACTGAAATGTGGCAACATGCAATCTAACATTTTCTATTGTTAAGGAAGTAAAAAATGCAGGTGTTGGGTGGCCCTATTACTTCCAAATACACACACAAAGCTGTAAAAAACCCCAAACCATTTAATTTTTATAATGTCATTTACCCAGCCTGCTGAGATATTTGGCCACCCGCAAAATACTCAAAGGTCTAGTTTTAAATCATAGCAAATGTGGCATGCTCATACCTTGCTTCTTTAGTTAATGTTCTCTTTCCTTCTTACTACTCCACGGCTTCTATAATCAACTCAGAATTCTTTCTAATGGTTTTTTTCTATGCATAAAACATAAAGAAAGGAAGGTGGTTTTGCTGAACTTGATCATTTTTAACATCAAAGGCTGAGTATTTTCTAGAAATATTCTTCATTTAACTTTCATCTGTCAATGGCTAACATTTCATGTCTGGAGTTGAATAGCTAAAGGATAATTTTCAGCTATTTAAATAGCATCCTGTGTTTTAGCTAGGTGTTTCACCTTGCTGGTTACAAACTACATTTTTAATACAGTATTGCCGTTTCAATTTATAGTAAAAACTGATATAAGGAAGGGTTAATTTAATATATAATTTAGATCATTCATATGGGAAATGGAATAATTTCAGGATAACGACTGTGAGCTCATATCTATGGAAACCTCCTGTTGATTGTATCAGTAATTAACACCCAGGGTTACTGTAGGTAAATGGAGAGTACTTTCTCAAGCCTTATCAGACATGTTGACCTGACTTCTTATTCCTAGTTGCCTGCTCATTCTCTTTGGCAATCCTTGGATTCTTTATAATCACTGCAGGAAGCTGAAGTACTTGGAAACTGTAGTATTTGGAGTGAAATTCTAGTGTAGATTACCATGTTCCCCCCTTCATTTAAATATATGAAGAATTCTACAATTGTTTTGAAGAAATACTTTTATGAAGAAGCAGGATCTGTACCCTGTAGCCAGCCAGTGATTGTCTCTCAAGCAATCTCTAGTAAAGAAGCTGATGGTCTTTTGAATTACATTCTCTTTCATCAAATCGCCCAGAGGAAAAACCTTAAACCACTTCCTGTACTTTATCTTCAAGGTGGCTTTGAATCCATGAACAAAGAACCAAAGAGAAAGGTAAATAAAATATAAATGTATTACTTATCAAATTTGTATAGCAACCTATCTCAACAATAGCAACCTTGGGCAGTAAGCAACAATCAAAAAACAAAAATATCAAAACAACAGATATAAAAAGCAGAAATCTACATTTAGAAATAGTGTATACACACACACACACACACACACGCATACACACACACACATACACACACACACACACACACACACACACACATACAGACCTCTAGACAAAGAGCACCAAATGGTCGTCTCCACAATGGAACCATTGAACAAAGCTTTGTTCAATGGTTCCAGGCCTGATAACAAGTCTTGAGGGCTTCTGAAATGACAAAAGAAATGGGAGTAATCTAATTTCATGGGGAAGAAGGCGCTATAAAGTGGTAGCCCCAGCAGAGAAGGCACATCTCCCCAGACCCATTATATCAACCTCTCTGCCATATATAATGGGGCAAGATGAAATGATTAGAAGAGATTAGTATTGCCTGGTCACTGCCTAAAATTGTATTCTTTATTCTTTCAGTTTCAGACTGATAGAAAATACTGCGGTCATTTTTACTTTTTTGATTGTGTTTCCTTAGCTTGAGATGCATCAAAATGTTCTATCCAGAAGGGGCAATAGTGACTTTGTTTACCTGAAATCAGTGCAAGATGGAAGACTCCTGAACTTGCCTGGATTTCCTTGAAATTTTTAGCCACTGTAATTGGTCAGCATCTATCAAGCTTTTGTTCAATGCTGTGTAGAACAACTGATCCTTTCTTGACACAGAAAGCTTTTTGGTATTTCTACAAGGTGCATAAATTAAGTAATGAGACTGGCAGGGGAGGGGAGGGGAG